>VMDR010004017.1:0-64952 GCA_007922815.1 Macrotus californicus | reverse complement strand
ATCAGCTGATTTCTCAAAAGAAACCTTACAGGCAAGAAGGGGCTGGAAAGAAGTATTCCAAGTCATGAAAGGCAAGGACCTACATCCAAGATGACTCTATCCAGCAAAGCTATCATTTAGAATGGGAGGGCATATAAAGTGCTTCTCAGATAAGGTCAAGTTAAAGGAGTTCATCATCACCAAGTCCTTATTATATGAAATGTTAAAGGGACTTATCTAAGGAAAAGAAGATCAAAACTATGAACAGTAAAATGATGACAAACTCACAACTATCAAAAAGTGAACCTAGAAAACAAAACAAAAAAAAAACAAACTAAGCAAACAACTAGAACAGGGACAGAATCACAGAAATGGAGAACACGTGGAGGTTTATCAGCAGCAAGAGGGAAAATGGGGGAAAAGGTGCAAGGAATAAGATGCATAACTGATAGGTACAAAAGAGAAAAGGGGAGGTTAAGAATAGTATAGGAAATGGAAAAGCCAAAGAACTTATATGTGTGACCCATGGATGTGAACTAAGGGGGGCAATGCTGGTGGGACGGGGGATGCAGGGTGGAGGGGAAGAAAGGGGAGGAAAAAAATGGGACAACTGTAATAGCATAATCAATAAAATATACTTAAACAATAAAATTATTTAACAAAAGGCAAAAGAAGGATGGGGGATGATCTTACACCAAACTTTCCTGCTAAGTCCCTTGGTTCTACCCCATATCTTTGCCCTAGGATGTTCAAAATGTGAACCTCCTCCACCAGTGCACATCCTGTGTTCTGTCCTCTTGAGTCATCTCCATCTTTTGTTCTCAGTCTCCTTTCTAGGACAAGGTTGTACCTGGCCATCCTCCAATCTCACTTTAGTCCTTTCAGTGCTTCTTCCTTTCCTAAGTCAGCATTTTTTGGCCACTCCTATAACCCAGTGTTCTTAACAGTGATGAGAAACATTAGAAACTCCTGAGGCTCTATGTGCTGATGCCTGGGTCCCACCGAAGTGATTCTGATGCAGCTGGTTTGGGGTGAAGCCTGGGCTTCGTGGGTTGAGAGCTTCCCAGGTGGTCACAATGTGCTGTAAAAAGGGCTGTGACTTCAGGTCTCTTTGACATGTTTTCTCTTACTCTTTGTATTCCATGCTGTCTTCCTTCATTTTTGCTCACTATTATAAAGAAAGAGCTGAAGCCTGGATAATAGCTTAGTTCTGTAATCAGCGTCAAAGTAATTTATATCCCTAGTTTTTGGCCAGAGCTAAGAGACCTCTGGTTCCTGGCCTAAGTTCCCAGGAGAAGTACTGCTGATATTTCTGCTTCTATTTGTGAATACATAACCACAACTTTATATCCCGAAAAGCCACACCATGGGACCACTACTCCAATAATTTGTAGGCGTGTGTGGCACTCTGGGTATGTCCTTTTCCATTTTTTTTTTGTGTGTGTCTACTGTCCTCTGCCCTTTAGTTTTTCCACCTTAAAAAAATCTTTGAATGTATGATAAAATATAACTAAAATAATTTTTCCATGTTTGACACAAATTTTGACCCTCTTTTTTTTTATCCTCACCCAAGGATATTCTTTCATTTCTTTTTAGAGAGAGAAACATCAATGAGAGAGAGAAACGTTGATCAATTGGTTGCCTCCCGTACCCTGACTGGGGCCTGAACCCACAACCCAGGTATATGCCCTGACTGGGAATTGAACATGTAAACTAGGAACATCATAGGATGACTGAGCCACACTGGCCAGGGACTCATTCTTATTTTTTTGAAAGATACATTTTTCTCTCTAAAAAAAATGGATTGCTACTTAATTTAGGTGGCCTACCTCTGGTTTGTAAAGGCAGGATGAGGTGGAGCAAGAGCTGTCCTGAGTCCTGCCTCCATTATGCCAGCCCAGTGACCTGAGATGTCAGCTGCTGACACTCTCTCCCGACTAGAAGTCAAGGGGTAACATTCTCAAAGGCCACACCCATAGCCCGTATCCATGGGTTATTGTGAGAATCAAATGTGCTGGTATTTGTGAATATAGAGGGGAAAATGATTTGTCTTCATGACGTGTACTGTGAGTTTAAATCTTTTGGTAAAATACATTTTCTGTTCTCCTTTTGTAAGCAATTATTTCAATCTCTTTGGAAACCTTGCTTGTATTCAGAGCTCTGGCTGGTCTATAGGAGGCTTTTCTTTTCCTGCAGTCATCTGCTCTCTGGAAGTTTCATTTCAGAAGGCAGTCCTAATGAGGTTTCATCCCGACATCTGCAAATCACATCCACAGGGAAAATGGGACTCACTCGAGTTACTGTGCTAAGTTTTCAAGTATATTGCTCAGGGAGTAGATGTCGTCTCTGGGCCAGATCATTTGAAATCATCATGACATCAGCCCTGTAACTGCAAAACTGACTGTGCCCCCACAGGAAGCAGGAAGAAGGGGTGGGGTGCTGGGGCACAAGATTACTCTAAGTGGTCTTACTCTAAGAAAGACCACTCTCCTAGTTCTCCCGAAGTACTAGGAAAGGCAGTTTGCAAACGTAGCAGTGTGCCTGGTGTTCAGGAGAGCAATAATAAATGGTGACCAACCAGTTATGGCACTCTCATAAATAATGCAATACAAAAGAAAGTAGCTAAGGTGACTCAACTTCTGTGGAATGAGGAGAGACGCAAACAAACCATAGTGGCAGCTGTGTGGAAGGTGGGTGTTTGAAATACTCACTCCCCACGCCTTCTTGGCTGCATCTGACATCACTAATGGATCATTGCATCATCTGCAGTTGACCCTGGATGTAACCCCAGAATCCATCTTGACTCAGTCTAAACATCTGCTACCAATCAATCCAGGGTGCCAATTGCTATGAAATTGTTGGACATTCCAGTATAAAGCTTTCAGTAACCAAATCAATTCATGTATGGCATTTGGTCAAATGCTCAGATCTCAGCATTGTAGTTAGCACCTTTATCCTTTTTATCTTCCTCATCAATATCATCCTTGAACACAAGTTCACAAAAGCTATTGTGAGTTATTTTCATTAAGATCATAAAGCTGTTCTGAGTTATTTTCATCAAAAGCCACTTTAATCGTGATGTAGTACTCCACTAGAGTTGAGGGAGGCCTTGCTTCTATCCTTTTGTGCTTTATCTTGGTGGTTCCACCTGTTTACAAATGATTTCAACATACTCTTTTCCTTTATTGTCCCTCCACCTTCAAACATAACTGAAGCTTTTTAAAAAAGAGAAAGAAGCTATGTGTGTTGTCCCTTTTGGTACAGGGCTTTCCCTCCCTTATAGTAGTGGGATGATAGCACAAATCATCCTACTGTGAAGGAATGATCAGTAAGTAATTATTGAGTCCATAATCATCAATAATCAATGAACTACTGAATCCATGAAAACAGACTACTGACCCTGAGGTGGGTTCTAGGAGAAAACTCTTGGTGGGAAGAAGTTCTACAATAAATTGCAAAGGAACTCAGCTAACGAGAAAAGTTAAAGGGAGGCTCCTGTAGGGAGAGCACCGTCCTCTACTGAAGGAGGAACATGTCCAAGGCAGAATGGAGTTCATTATCTTTTGCTTTCTCCTTGGCCTCTTTGTGCAGTACTGTCAAAGACACTGGTGACCCTCAATGCCATCTTCCTTAGGCTCTGCATTCTAGATTTCGGGGCAATCAAGGCTTGAGTTGTGATAAGAAAGGAATGTAAATGATCACCTGTCTTGTGATGTGGAGAAGAGGGACATAGGGTCCAGGAGAGACAGCTGAAGCTGATGGGCAGGAGTGGAAATGCAATGAACATTTTCTCACTCATGAGCAAAAGCAGTTTTGCTCTGTAATTAGCTCTGTTACCCCAGGTAAAACCAGTCAACATGTAGCCTAGTCTTTGCTCTCCCTGTGTAATAGTGGTACACCATGTATGATATTGTCAGCCTCTGTCAATCTCTGCTTCACAGCAATCACCGGGGTCAGTGGGTATGGATGTAGAGTAACCTCCCACCACTTAAAGAGATACTTGTCTCAGTCTCCCTGGCTAGGACTGAGGATATTTAACTAATCAGACTTTCTGATTCTGATGCTCCTGAAGGAAGCCTTCCCTAATCTCACCTCGCCCTCCCTTGCACCCTCCTTGAGGTGTGTCTCCTTGGTACCCTCTAATATCTTGCCTATTGTATCTCCATCCTGTTAGACTGTGAGCTTGCTGAAGGTAGAAGCTTTATCTTGTTCCTGGTATGTTTCCAGGGTCTAGTTCAGGGCTGGGCCCACATCACAGTTCATTAACTGTTTCTAGAAGGGAAAAGGGGAATAGTGACCAACTTGCCCAGGTTTGCTGGACTTTCTTGGTTTTAGCATTGAAAGCTCTGTGTCCTGAGAAACCCCTCAGACTTGGGTAAACTGAGGTGACTGGTCACCCTGCCAGAAGACAGGGAGGGAAGGAAGGAAGAAGGAAGACAAGAAAGAGGGAGGAAGGAATGAATTAAATTAGGTCCAGGTGGGCCTGGGACAGAACTCTGTGTGCTTTGACTTGCTGGCATGAGGTAAGTAACAGCTGAGCTGGGACTGCAGGGACATTCAGTGAGCTCATCCCTATAAAGGAGCAAAGAGACATTGGGCCAGAGTTGATCTAGTCATAATTGAATTCTGAAAATAGAATTACTATATTCATTCAGGGAGCATCTGTTGAGCACCTACCCTTTGGCAGACTCTGAGCTAGATACTGAGAATAGAGAAAGAAGGACTGGGCCTGCACCCCAGGAGTCCACAGGCAGCAGGACATGCTGAGGAAATGTCCCGTGCTTCCCGTTGCATCGTGTGGGTAAAGCTCTGTACGCACTGTTGGTGCACGTACACATACTGGGTGGGCTGTCATCCAGGTTGGCATGTATAGAATCTGCAAGGACAACATTACAACCTCTACAATAAGTCTTCACCATGCATTCCCTTGTCTGTAAAACACATCATGTAAGAGGGCTGTTGGGTGGTTGGTTGGTTGGTTTTTAAGCGACATGTATGTCTTCTCAGAGGGCTGTTCAAAGGACCACCACCAGGTCCTTGGCTTAAATTAGACTTGATGTCACGGCCAGGCAGGCATGAGGCTGCAGGGCCTGCCGGGGGTCAGTTACTGGGAGAAGGCTCAGGAAAGGGAAAGATGAGAAGTTTCTCCTGAGCTCAGGGCAGATGGAGCTAATCCCCCAGATACCAGCCCTGCCTGCCCCTTCCACGGCCCTCCTATGCGAATGGTCCAGGGGCCAGAGACCCCGTAGCTGTCTCCTAGCCCAGAAATGTGGCACAACCAGGGCCGTGTGATGGGACATAAGGCCAGGGTCCTGTCCTCTTTTTTCTTTGCTCCTGGTTTTCCATTCTCAGCAATAGGTCATGGCCCAACAAGGACTGTTTTGGTGACTTTTTATTATGGCCCACAGACACTTGGCCAATGTCGAATGGAGTTGACCACCTATCTCTTGGTTGGTCTCCAATCTATCTTCAGGTTCAACTTCCATAGATCTGACACTGTGGACAAAAAAGGGGTTCTATGGAAAGTAACCTCACAAGATGATCTGGTCATAAATTCCTAACTGGGCAGGTCATGGAGAGTAGTCAGGCCCCAGGCATGTAACTGCTTAGTAAAAGGTTTATCTTTGCCTTAAGTAAACCCTGTCTATTGTTTCTGTACATTTAGGTTACACACCCTTGAAACAAGCCTTTACCATCCTGTAATCCAATCCCCACTTTGCTTTCCCCCACCCCCATGTAACTTTCCTTTCTTTCGCTCTTTAATTTCAAATGCATGAAAGAAGCTGCAAAACTGTTTTCTAGAGTATTTGGAATCTTGCTCTCCAGCACATGTCATCCATCAGTTTGACTCAAATAAACTCTTAAAAAATTTCTCTACAGGTTTGGACGTTTCTTAGGATGACGACACTATGTCTATTTGGCTCTTGATACCTGCTGACTGATTTCTTCCCTAAACTCCCATCCCACTCCACCCCCACCTCCTACAGCACGTTTAGAGAATGGATTGATTTATGGAGAGACAAACATCATCTCTCTGAACTGTTAGCAGAACTCAGACACACGATAGGAGGTACTTTGTTTTGCAGATCAGAGGGAAACGAGACACAGGATATGTCTCAGAATTAAGATTAAACCACCTAGTCTATTAGTGGTTTCTCTCTTCTCTCTTATCTATTTATAGAAATTTTGCTCCTTTTTCTCCCTTGTTTCTGGTCATGAGCTAGGGTTCAACAATAAAACAGGACTGGTTTTCTGCCTTCTGGGAGTTCACAAGTAATTGGATTTATTACTATCCCGAGGCAAAGACGGGGAGTTTCGCTTCTCAACAAGCAGGGTCAGTCACCTGGTCACTGTACCCTATGTTAACAAATTATTCAAACACAGTATGCCAAGCAAAGAGGGAAATAACTGGGGAGGGAGTAATCAGAAAGGCTTTACAGAGGACGTGATATGCAAGTTGAGATCTCGAGAATGAATAGGGTGTACTACACAGTTAAGATTTAACAAACATTCTCAGCAATCCATAATGAAGATAAGCCAAAAACATGAAAAAAAAAAAGCAAACTTAAGTCTCAGGATAAGCAGAGGTCTCCTCATATATATCACCCAGGCTGGATGGACCCTTCCTTCCACAGACTCCATTGTGCAGTGGGTGTTCTGTCTACACTGCTGTCCTTCGAGGTCCTGTAAGACCCCCTGTTCTGCATCGGTCATGGCAATAACAAAGGGACCTAACATTATGTGGCAAGCTTTTCTAAATTAAGGGTTAAAACAAAAGGATTTTGGCTCTGTTCACAGTGAACTAGAAATTCCGAGCAACGAACGTGCCCCGTTCCCCAAGCCACTGGCTAATGGAGGTTTTGTTGCCTCTGTCTTTGTGTTCTCCTTGCTTCCTCTGTTCGCTCCGAGGCCCTTCCTTTTACTCTGGGCTCCTGTGCTCCTGTGCTCCTGTCCCCACAGCAGCATTTTCTTCTCAGCCTCTCCCCTCCCACCCTCTCAGCTGTCAGTGCTTGACTCAGCCGGAGCTGTGTGGGAATGGGTAGGGAGTGAATCAGTGAGCTGGGGCTCTGAAGGAGACTCGACGTCTGTTTTCTCTTCACT
This sequence comes from Macrotus californicus, assembly GCA_007922815.1. NCBI lineage: Eukaryota > Metazoa > Chordata > Mammalia > Chiroptera > Phyllostomidae > Macrotus > Macrotus californicus. The sequence continues at coordinate 57,872 of VMDR010004017.1, read as the reverse complement.
GGTAGGGGACACCTAGCTCTCCCTCAGCTGACCACCTTCAGTCATGAGGCTATTTTTAAGGGTGAGGCCATAATCCTAGACTCCAGACAGAGTATGAAAAGCAATGCGCTTGGGGTGGACAGAAAGATTTATGTTTCTGGGGCAGGAGATTGGAACTTTGACAAGACGCAGCTGGCTGAGGGGGTGAGCTAGAGGATTCAGCCCTAGGATGAGGAAGAAGAGGAGGAGGGGGCCTTTATATAGCAGGTAGCTTCACTGTTTCTATAAATGAAAATGGTACGTTTTCACTGAGCACAGATTACGAAAATGCTCTTTTATTAGACAGCAGCACCAATCCATAGGACAGCCCTTGAGGCTCTGGTTGGGAAACTTTCCCTGCAGTTCATAAACATGGCTGACTGTACCTCGACACCCAGTGCCAGGAGTGCTTGTTATTTTTTCTGCTCGAGGACTCTGCACAGGCCAGGAATGAGAGACCCAGGGGGGTAGAAAGATAAGAACAGGCCAGGGTTTTACTACAAACACCACCGGATTTAATTGTTCTTGCCATTTGCATATTTATATGAAAGTCATTCATTCTCCTGTTGAGGGGACAGAAAAAGAGAGGCATTCTACCTTGGTTGAGGGGAGGGGGGGAGCGTGGGGGGTGGAGAGAGCAGAGAGGAGGGTGCTGGTATAAGGCAGGGCTTGCCAAGACCAGCAAGTCTTCCCTCTATAAGGCAGAGCTAAATGTAATGGTCTCTTCTCGCTTTGATCAACTGAAAAATCCCTCCTGAAATGGCAGAATGAAGTGGACAGGAGACTGAGGAGTGCCTCATTTTGGAGCATTATTACCTGCTCTCCAGCCTCCTTTTGTTTTTAGGAAGTTGAAGCCAAGTCCTATGGCAAGTTGGGGTAGTCCACTCCACTTGCCAACTTCCCTGGAAACCATGGCAGCCCATGTGGTTGAGAAATCACAGTCAGGGATGAACCACAGCCTCACTGGCCAGGCCCCCATGCTAGATAGGGGATCCACTGTCATTTTGCAAAAAGAGACGAATAGGAACCACTAACATGTATTGAGCACATACTATGTGCCAGGCACAGTGTTGAATGTTTTCTATCCATTAACTCATTTAATTCTAACAACTCCATGAAGTTCTTCAGACGAAGCCACCAAGAAGGGAGTAAAGAACTTGCTCACAGAGACACAGCCAGTAAGTGGCAGAGGCAGGATTCAAACCCAGGTTAGTCAGAAGCCCACTGCTCTCAACTTCCACCTTAGGCTGCCTCTCTGTATACTGCATTGTCAAGGACAAGCTCAGAAGATGCCTCCCCCAGGAGATGCTGGTCTGCATAGTGACTATTCTGAGGTAGCGGCATTTGAAAACCAGCAAATATGAATACAAAAAAGCACTCTGAGCTTCCTTCTTTTTCTTAAAAGCAGGAGATGAAGTTCCCAAATGAAAGATGACTTCCCTATTCCAGGAAAGCAACATCCTTATCATCAAGCATAAGTTGAGATTGAGAGAATTCTACACAAACAGACCTTGTTAAAACAATTTTTGTCTTCCTTTCGCCTCTCCACATAGTTTACTAACTTTTCTGTAACTGCTTCCCTTTGTTTAACTTACTAGAAAAGCAAGTAGGTCTCCCCATTTCTTTGAGTCTTTATTTCCTTACAAAGACTCCTGTATTTGTGGTAAGTAAATTGTACGCTTTTCTCTTATTGATCTGTCTTGAGTTGAACTCTCAAGCCCAGCCAGAAAAAAACCCTAAGTGGGTGAAGGTAAAAGTGTGCCTCCCCCTCACCTGCACCCTTCCAAATTCACTCTATTCTCCCGCCCTCATTTTGTCTACTCACCCATTTTCCCAGACTTTCCTTCGGATGTGTGGCATTGCAGTGTTGCCTGTTGCTGCAAAGGTCAGATTTGCTTAGCATGGGACTTTCTGCTAAGATATATCAGGGGTATTAGCACTTTGAAAAATGTAAGCTCAAGTTGTCTGCGGTCCACCCACCAGGTAATGAGCGTGGTGGGATTCACCCTCCTTAGAAGCCTGAAAGGACAAGGGGGCCGTAAACAGAGTTAAGACCTGGGTTAATCTAACCCCCATGAGATAGCACATCATTCAAGAAGTATCCCACAGAATAAAGGCCTCTCTGTTTTTCTAAATCCTCACCCAAGGATGTGTTTATTGATTTTAAAGAGAGAGGAATGAAGGGCGGTGGAGAGAGAGAGACAGAGAGACAGAGAGACAGAAAGAAAGCATTGATCGGTTGCCTCCCATGCATGCCCTGACCAGTAATTGAACCCGAAACCTAGGCATGTGCCTGACCGGGAATTGAACCCACAACTTTTGGTGTATGGGATGATGCTCCAACCAATTCGGTCCCCTGGCCAGGACCAGAATGAAGGCCTCTTAAACATATGTTTTGCAAAGCCGTTTCTGCCAAGTGAAGAAAATGGATTTTTCAACACGAAAAGCTGTTTTTGACAGCAGCCCTGGAAAACACACTGGGTCTTGGACGATCGATCAAATAAATCAACTTGGAAGCTCAGCTGGATTCCCCGAACCAAGAATGTGCAGCTTTCTCTAAAAGCTTTCTCTTCCCTCTCAGAGGGACAGTAGGTAGACAGACACCCAGATGTTTCAGCAGCAGGACTCACAGGCCTCTTGTGGTGTGTCCATTCCCCAGTGGGAGCAGAAGGCTGCACATTCCCTTCCCAGACACCGGGTTTTGGACAGCAGGGGCTGGCTGCTTCCCAAGGCCTTTCCTGATGGCCCAGCTTTGGCTTTGGGGACTAGGGTGGAGGCCACAGCTCTGAGAAACCCATTTGCCCTTCCATTGCAAAACATCTCCAAGTGATTGATGAACCAGTTCAAGAGAAGAAGAAATATCACCAGCACCTGAAATACAGCCACCCCTAGAGAAAATATTTCAACCTTTCAGGAAGCCCCGAGCCACCGGGACATTAATCAGAACAGGAACGAAAGAGGATCAGGTTCAGTTGCAGGCCTAAGGACTCGAGGCCGACTAACAAAGGAGGTCCCAAGTAACAAGATGAGAAATTTACTCACACTACACTCTGACCTCTGTTTCCCTCTTTGGCTAAATGTCCCTCCTGCCTGATCCAGCCTCAGCAGGGGCCATAACTTTCTCAGCGATGGTGTCCGCCAGCCTTGGCGGCGGCCCTCCAGGCTACAAGTGGAAAGGTCGCAGATCCCGTGGACCCAGGGCACACTGCTGGCTCGGGGAACAGCCTCATTCAGAGTGGGCCTCTTGGGGCAACAATCAGCCTTATTTAGGCCAGATCACCAAACTTCGTATCTCCATTTTGTGATTTTGTGACTAGAGGGTCACCTTTTGGGACCTTCAATACTCCTTATAGAAAAGGTAGGGATCAGAACAGATACAGTTTTCACATCCTTAATGGCAGTGGAACCCATTTAATAGACTGACTACTACAAGACGTCCACTAACACATAAAACAAATACAATGGAGCTTCTTCAAGGTTAGCACACCATGATGGTAAGGAGTTTTATCATTTGAATGCCAGCCCTGCCACTTTCTGGTTGTGTGACGTTGGACAAATTCCTTATCTCCTAAGCCTTAGTCTTCTCATTCATAAAACAGGATGATAACAATGCCTACTTTATAGAGATAATGCATGTATAGCAAGCACTTAGTATAGAAGGGGTTGATAAGCATTTGCTACTATTATTCACCATTATCAGATTGTAGTGGGGTGGGGAGGCTCAAGTTTTATACACCCGATCTTTCCCCCTCATTCTTTCCTCATCCTTCTGCAGCTCTGAAGAAGCTTTGAGACCTCAGGGCTTTGTGTGATGCAGCCTGAAAACCACTGGATAGATCAATGTTTCCCAGACTAGCTGAGATTAGGGTCACCTGAGGTGCTTGTCAGATACTTTGGTGACCAAGTTTTGGAGGTGTGGTTCAAGTTCCAGAGCTCTGTCTGTGCTTAACCAGCACACAAAGTGCTTCTTATCTTTAGGCTCTCTGGGGGACACCAGAAGAGGGTCCTGAAAGTCCCTTCAGCTCTGGTGTTCAGGATTCCATCTCTCTCTCTGCCTCAATCAAGGCCAGGACCTGCACCCAGATAACCCCTGTGGGCCTGAGGCCGCCCAGACTGGGCTGGTGAGAAAACAGCCTGTGTCCAGCTCTGCTGGAAGCTGGGACTCGCCCTCTCAGTGACCTCCTGGACTCTGGATGCTGGTCTCTCACTCCAAACCCATGGCCCTTGCCTGTCCTTTCAGCCTTGGCTGACTTTCCCGGCCCTCACATGTGCCTGCCCAGAACCAAGGCCCCTCCCTGCTTGACGTCCCTTGTGGCCTGCCCTTCTCTCTTATTGACAGCATCCTGGTGGGACAATTTCATGGGTGGAATCAGAGTGCATTAGAGTAAGAAATCTAAAGAGATGCTATTTGCTACCTAATCTGTTTTCTCCCCATGGGTCAATTTGGCTGCACTTTTATTTTGAAATAAAAGAACCTAGAAACAAATGAGCAAACACCTTATTATTGAGAACCATCTGCAGAAAATCCCAGGGAGCAGCTCCAAGGTTAAAGCTTATCTCTTCTGTCTCATACACAAAACAGCCAGCAGGATGGGAAGTCACAGAATCACAAGAAGTCTGGGTAAGAAGCAAGCATCTTATTTGCAGTTGAATGTAAAAGTAAGAGTTCTCTGTGCAACCCAAACCTTGAAACTGAGGACATTTGTGTATTTCGTAGAAACAACAACTATCATGTTGAGTTGGCTAGGGTGGTCAGCACAAAACATCAGCTCTGAGGCTCAGGCTGGGCTCTTCCCTTCTCCATGCTCCCAGATTTTCAGTTTTTAAAGAAGTGCCATCTGTTCTTTCTCTAACTTTTATGTTGGAGAAAAAAATGTCGATCCTTGAAATTGTGTATTTCTCTCTTTCTTTCCCCTAGCCCAATTCCCTCTTTCTGCATTGGAGAAGGTGAGGGAGGGAGTCAGAAGTGAGTTTCTATTAATACTGTGTGTGACTAACTCCCACCAGGGAAGGATGAGCCCCGTGATGCCAGGCGAGCAAGCAGAGCCCTGAGTGAGAGATGCACGGCATTTGCATTAGGTTGCTCACAGACCTTTCTGTGATGATGGAAATGTTCTCTCTGCACTGCCCACGGAGTAGCCACCAGACAAACATGGCCAAAGAGCTCTTGAATTTGGCTAATGGAAGTGAGGGACTGAATTTTTAAATGTATTTCATTTAAATCTAACTTTGAATACTTAAGTTATGTGACAGTGTAAGGGATCAGTGGGGTGTGCGTGTGGTGTGTGAACTGGGGGAGGCTGCGGGGGGTCAGCAGCACAGCAGTCTGCGCCAGCAGACTCTGATCCCTCCCTCCTCTCTTGGTCTTCTCTTGCCCACGGTCCTCCCACGCACCACCACCAATCCCCTGAGCATCTTATGAAGCAGCTTCCTCCAACATATGGCGCACAGATTTTTTTGTCATTGTCACTTCCAGCTACTGTTGTTGTTATGTCAGCTCTCTTAGTCTAACTATATTCTTCAAGACTCCTAGCATAAAATATTAGTTTCATCTGGATGCGGACTCCAGTCCAAACCAGGAAGCATTTTCTCACGGAGGAGTGGGAGGTCAAGTTTCAGTCCAGGTAGAAAGAGGGCCACAATCCATTAGAAATGTCTTCTGTGGTGTTATTGCCAATGGCCAAGATTTGGAAGCAGCCCAAGTGCCCATCAGTAAATGAGTGGGTAAAAAGGCTGTGGTACCTTTATTTTTTCACTTTTATTTTTTTAATCCTCACCTGAGAAAAATGCTTATTGATTGAAGAGAGAGATGGAGGGAGAGAAAGAAGAAAACATCGATGCCAGAGAGGAAAAATGATTGGTTGCACCCCACGTCCTGACCAGAGATTGAACCTGCGACCTAGGTATGTGCCCTGACTGGGAATGGAACCCGCAATCTTTTGGCGTACAGGATGAACGAACTGAACCTCCCAGCCAGGGCAAAGCTGTGGTACATTTACACAACGGAATACTACTCGGCTGTAAAAAGACAGAAATCTTACCTTTTGTGACAGCAAGGATGGACCTAGAGGGTATTATGCTAAATGAAATAAGTCAGACAAAGGCAAATACCATATGATTTCACTTGTATGTGGAACTAATGAACAAATTAAACTAACAAAGTGGAGACAGTCTCGTGCATACGGAGAACAGACTGACAGCTGTCACAGGGGCTAGGTAAGAGGGGTGAAGGACTAAGCAGAAAAAAAACAACCCCTCATAGATAGACATCAGTATGGTGATTACTGGAAAGAAAGGGGCATCAGGGAAGGTAAAAGAAGGTACAGGGGGGATAAATGGTGATGGAAGGAGACTTGACTTGGGGCGGTGAACACACAATACAACATACAGATGATGGATTATAGAACTGTACATCTGAAACCTATATAGTTTTATTAACCAATGCCACCTCAGTAAACTCAATTAAAAATCAAAAAGAAAAGTATGTTGTGGCTGTAGGCACCGTGGAAATGCTGGCAGCGGCTTCCTATTTGCCAGCCCATGGTCCTTCCTCGCTGTAATTTGCTGCAGTCACCAGGGCACTAATTTGCACTTCTCCATATGTTCTACATAGGCACTGGCAGTCCTACACAATGTGATCTACAGCAGACAGACTCTTGTTTTCTTTCTCTCCCTTTTCCCCCTAATGCTTACCTCCCTACTCAATCCACCATTATATCCCTAACCCCAATATCATTGACATTTTATTTATTTATTTATTTAGATTTTTTCTTGAAAAGAAATATATCCAGAAATTTAATGTTGGTTCATTGGTGACTTTGTAACAGGATATGAATATATTTCTAAAAATGTGTTTCTATATTAATTTAAAAATAAGCCATATTTCATAGGAGTACATAGCAAATAAATGGGATTGGAAATGTGTTTTATATGAATCAGGATCTTCTGAGGCTAGTTTGGCAGAACATGGTACACCCATGTAAATTTAGCCTCACCAATAGTGTGGCATCAAGTAGAAATTAGAATTGGTCACTTGCCCAGTGTCTTCCTTATATATCACATATCCTGAGGCCAATTTTGTTTAGCCACATATAAGTGTAAAGTCTCTTGGCAAGATACTATTCAAATATATAAGCAATTCATATGAAGTTAATCTGTTGTTTCAAAAGACTAAACTAGGCCAGACAGATTGAATTAAGGAAAGGAAACCAATTCTTCCCACCAGTCTGCCATTTAGGGCCGAAAGGAAAAAAAGCAATTGACTCCTGTTTTTTTTCTTCCACTCAGTGTTGTGTAGGGCTTTTTTGAAATGCTCAGTCATTGATGACATCACTTGATGCTCTAGCTGACATGGAAAGGGCAGGCACATTCTACAGGTGAAGAAACAGTGGCCCCGGTGGACGGATGCCTCGCTAACGGTCACAAGGTTAATTTTCTGTTTGGAGCAGGGATCTCATATAGAGGTTAAGGTGGGACCCAGCATTCAAGAGCATGTCTGATCAAATAATGGGAAGGCCTTCTAAGAGCTGACCTGCGTGAGGGTCATTTCTGTTGAGAAGACTGAGGAGAGGTCACACATCCTCTGGGAGGACCATATGGAGCGTATGTCTCATTTCAGCCCTGGAGCCAACCCCATGTTTCTGTATCAATGGAGAAAGGGGCTCCGGTACAAAACTAGGGAAAGGGCTCAGCAGGCCGTTTCTGAGAGCAGATAATGCGGCATGGTCCAGAGTGCAGAAGGAGGTAGCTGTGCACTCTGGTAGGTGAGGCCTCCTGGGGACAAAGTACAGCTCTATAGCTCCAGGCTTCGCTGCTTGGCACCGGCAGGGTGCACTTAGGGTGAGAAGCATGGTTGGGGTCTACCACTGCGGCATGAGCAGCAAAAACGTGCCACTCCTCTGCCTACTTTCTCCAAAAGTCTGTTGGGGGGCTAGGGAGAGGGCGTAGACTGCTCCTTGATTCCCACTCGCCACTGACACGGGACCGGCTGTAATGGTCACACACAGGCTGCAGTGTATTCACGGGCAACAGAGAGCAAAGAAAAGGCTGCAAGAGAACATAAGGACAAGAGGGATGGCTAGGGTGCCACAGGCTCCCTCCCAAATGTGGATGACTTGGAGGTTCATATATTGGGCTGTTATTGGGTCATGGTAGTTCATAGGACTTCTCTGTTACCTGCAAGCTAGTGAGGCTTAGCGAGCCCAGGTTACACAGTAATAAACAGAAACATGGAAGTCTGAAATTAATTTTTAAACGTGATCCAAGCTCTCACCAGAGGATCTGACCTGCTGCTGCTTAGGCTGTGTCATCGGACCTGCAGCCCAGTCGGAGGTGGAAGAGAGCACGTTCAAGAAGTGAAAACAAAGTGCAGCGCGTTTGTGAGATGCCCACGTGCAGAAACAGTGTCTTCTCAAAGAGAAGAAAAAAGAGAAAGCACTGGGGTGTCTTAGCAGTGGGCCAAGAAGAGACCCTGGAGGAGCAGGCCTGCCCAAACTACAATTTTTGGCTTTCAGACTGATGAAAAGTGGGTCACAATAATGGAAACTTGCCCGTGCTGGGCCTTGTGTCCTTCCTGTACACAGCGAGGCCCAAGTCTGTCCTGACTGCTTCCAGGGAGGCCCCAGGCCTTGTTAGCTGATTCCCTAATTTTAAACTCTCATGCATTTATATTTTTCAAGGAAATTTGGCAAAGGAAACCAAGTAACTATTTTTGGTTTCTCTTTGGGTTATACTTTATTCTGCACAATTTTGAGCCAATACAGTTAGAATATATAATTACATGTGGGGTAGTTTTAGCAACGTTACAGAAGAACTTCCTGCCACTGGTATTTATGTTCTGATGCAGAAGACATCAAAAGGAGGTGTTATGAGCGGTTCCCAGCACTAGGCATTTTACCCTCGATCCATGTTTGATTTTCCTTTGCCCGTTTTCATGTCTTCTCCATTTCCTAAGAGAGTAGAGGAGTGAGGGTCAGCAAAGCAGGGTCCAGGGCTCTTTCTCCTGACCAGTGTCTGCTGTATCTCTGGAAAATTCCTTTTGGTGAATTAAGGAACAAGGAGAAATACTGTCAGGGTCAGACCAAGCCAAGAGCCTCTGGAGGTGATGTTTAGGACAGCGAGGGGAAAAGGAGCTCTTGACTCTGCCACCTGGCTCTTCACCCCCCTGCCAAAATAAATGGCACCCCTTGAAGTGGAGATTAGCCCCCAAGGAGAGGCAGGAGCAGATTCTAAAATATGTGTGTCTGCACTGTTTCCTCCTCAATTCCTTGTTTTTCACCAAGTCTAAATTTAAAAATTTTTCCTTTTCACCCTGGCCAGGTGGCTCAGTTGATTGGAGCATCATCCCTTATACCAAAAGGCTGCAGGTTCGATTCCTGGTCAGGGCCCATACCTGGGTTGCATGTTCAATCCCTGGTTGGGGCACTTACAGGAGGCAGACGATCAACAAACCTTTCGTTTTCACTTTATTGTATCAATTTTTCCTTTTATTCTATAATGTTTACAAACCCCATGATATCATTAGCTTTCTTTATATATTTTTAACTTCTCACCTCATGGCTTTTGGGTTTTATTTTGATTGTGTATAGCTTCATTTTTAATCCCTTATTGGAGTTCAGCCATATATCTTATTTAAAATCTCATCTAACTGTAGCCTCTTTTGAAAAAACTTCCCTCCTGCTTCCGCCTCAGGTTTCTCCATATTCTCTTAACAGGAATACCAACCCAATCAAGGGCTGTGTGAGAGAGACCCTCTCCTCAACTGGCTAGAGTTAATCCCACCCCATACCCAGGTGGTACATCTCATTATAATGTTGGAGCCTTCGGAAGAAGAATCCTGTGGGTTTCCATTCCTGCCTTTCTTTTGGGCCCAGCTAGACCCTAGGTTTTCCCTTTCTTCTCTGCTCTGCCTGGGAAGGGTGGGGAATGGGGAAGGACACATAGGAGGCCCATTTGAGGAGATCAGGGTGCCAGGATGTCTGGATCAACTCTCAGAGGCCCCCTAGACTGAGGGATGGTAACATGACCCAATTTGCCTCCAAATCTCCATTGAGTCCCTTTGGAGGAACCCTCTAGAGTAGCTGTCTTCCTCAAGATTGGGCCTGCCCACCATTGTGTAATTCAGCACTCTGCACCCCTACCTGTTTTGGCAAAGGCTATCTTCCTTACACCATCTGTGACTAAGAGACTAGCTGTTCAAACTACCCTTCTCTCTTGTCCAGCATCCCTGGCAGTCCCCCTCAAGAAGGTTACTTTGTGTCTGTTACCAGTGAGCTCTTCCTGGTGCAGATTACCTGGTCCAGAAATCCTATAAGCGCCCTTAATTCTAGAAACTGTTTAAACATAAACTGCAGTAACTTGGAGGATCTTGGCCCACCAGATCCAGTGAGCCATCATATGGGGAGAAGCCCAACCAAATTCCACTTTAAAAGCTTTAACCTACAACTCCCTATTATCTATCTGAGTATCAGATAAGAGAACCTGTACCCTGGTGGAGAAGCAGGTAAAGGATACAGTATGGTTTGGGCATATTTAGGCCCTGGAATATTTAACCTGAATAGAAATCATTCCACTTAGGAATGTCTATAGGATTCACTTTGTTTAGGTACATTGTTCACTGGGGAACCAAGAACTGAAAAAGACTTTTTTCTGGTAAATATGCCAGGTTCACATTTGTCACAGTCCAATCTGCTTCTGCCTGTGGTTCTCAGGAGCAAACACATGCTGTTCCTCCCCAGAAAATTCTCCTGTCTCTGCCCAAGGAGTGAGCAGATGGGTCGGGGTGAGGTGGAGATCCATGGAGCTGGTGCCATAAAAAGTTCTCACCAGAAATAAAACCTTGTCTTTCCTACATCACTTAAGACTGCCCTACCCACGGCAGATGCTCATGAAAGTATCTCGTATGGTGTGAAACCCAGGCTGAGTCTTCCCTTGTAGCCTCTGAGACCGCGAGATGCAGACCAAGATGCAGCACGGCCTCCACAGGAAGCTCAAGGTTCCTTCAGTGCTAAGCACTGGGGTCCAAAGAGGGGAGAAGGAGGTGCAGGGAGGAACATCAGCCACTGTGCTCTAGATGTCCAGACAAATGCTCTGCCTGCCAACTTCCTGGGAAGTGCTTTGCTACAGTGCCATCTTGTCCCTGAGGAGCCATGAGTGGGACAGAGGGGAAGGGAGCTGTGGACACTTCTTTGCTTGCTTTGGCTCTAGGCCATCAGGGGCACCTCTCTCTTCCATCAGAGAGCCTAACCCTCAGGGTTCTAGGGGGGATTGGCAGCAAGGGTTTGCAGCAATGAAGAGCCTGAATGTACTTGGCCTCATCCTCTCTACTTGTTCTCACTCTTCCAGGAGACTCTGGAATAAACTGGAAGGGAAGGAGAGAGGGTTGACAAGGAGAGGCGGGACAGGTATTAAGGACTGACAGTCTTCAAGTTCAGAGAAAGGCTATCCACTTTATAGGTCTATAACGGTGACCCCAATATTCAATGTCACAGATGGTGCTGTGGGACAAGCACTCTCAGGCAGTGCTAATGGGGGGCTAAGTGGGTAACTCTTCTGAGGGACAATGCGATCATGCATGATCACCAACCTTTTAAAAAGTTAATATCCTGAACTTGAGGACCAGTTCTTAAGGGGAAAAACATATTTGGAGCAAAGACTTAGGCGCAAGGAAGTTTATCACAGCATTATCTATAATACTAAAAACTAAAAAGGACACAACTCAAACGCCAAGGGGTAGAATTATAGTGCATTAAGATGATGAATATTTTACAGTCATTACGCACCAGGTCTTCACTACTGCTGACATGGCAGATGCTCTAGTATAACCCCTATCTTTGAAAAACAACTGAAATCTACTATATGTCCTCATTTCTAAGATACTAACAACTGAAAGAGGCACAGAAGCCTAAAAGCAGTCTTTTAGGAAGAAATAACAGCACATTAAGCATATATCAATTGTAAAATAACACCCCCAATTAAGACACGTTAGAAGAAGAGAAATAAGTGCCTTAGAATAGCATATAGTATATCTCTGGGGTTTCTACTGATTTCTATTTTATTCCTTATACTTTTTTTTTATATTTTCCAAACCTTCAGTGGTGAACACAGGTAGGCAGGTGGAAGGCCTGGACCTGTGTCTAATGTTTCCGGCCATGTCAAGGCAAGTACCACTGCACTTCCCCCTGCCCTTGATTTCCTCCACCTGGGGAGACTGAAGGAGTCATCAGACTGGGGGGTTTAGAAGAGACATTGGACTTGCCCAGCCCCTTCTTCCAGGGAGCCCACCTACCAGTTCAGGGCACATCTCTGGATTGCCCAAGCTCATGGGAGGGTTGAAGGAAATGTCATGTATGAGGTTTGCTTCAGTTATGGGATTCAATATTAGGAAGACCACTTGTCTGCAGATATAAACCCCATTCTCCAATATCACCTTTATCATGAACTGGCCATATCTGGTTTGCCAAGTGCCTACTTTTTTTCTCAGTTCAAAACCCAGGCATAGAAAAGGAGTGCTGTATTGGATCTTCTCAAAAACTCCAACATGTAGGTTGAATTTTATAGTCAGAAAAATAGTTGTACAAAGAAACCTAGTCAAGCATACCCAAGCCCCCGGGGAATGATGCTGTGGGGAGGGGAGGGGTACCAGGACATTCAGGGGGGACCTCCCTGGAGACCAGAGAATAAGCGGGAACCCTAGGTCAGAGCTCCCCTCTCTCTCCTCTTTGTGCTTCAGCATCTCAGTTACAAGATGCCACTGAGAGAAAAATCTGCTTTTCCTCTCCTTGCAGCATCTTTTGGTTGCTAAGCAGATTCCTTGGGTAACTATGTGGGCATAAAACCTTTGCAGAACTGCCAAGAATCTGCTTCACCCAATTGTCAAAATGAAAAGTGAAGTCATTCCTCTTACCTGTCACTACTTTGCACAAAGCTTCCATTATTGAATGGTGATAGCCCAGAATGTTATTTTCACCTACTTTCATGCATAGAAACAGCCCCAGTGCCCATCAGTAGATGAGTAGATAAAAAAGCTGTGGTACATTTACACAATGGAATACTACATGGCTATAAAGAAAAAAAAAAGAAGGAAATCTTACCTTTTGCAACATCATGAATGAACCTGGAGATTATTATGTTAAGTGAAATAAGCCAGTCAGAGAAAGGCAAATACCATATGATCTCACTTGTATGTGGAATCTAATGAACAAAATAAACTGAAGAACAGAATAGAAACAGAGGCATGGACACATGGAACACACTGACAGCTGTCAGAGGATGGGGGGTGAGGGGGGATAGGATGAGAGAAGGTGAAGGGATTAAGCAAAAACCATGTAATATATACATTACACACAGACACAGACAACAGTGCGGTGGTGGCCAGAGGGAAGGCAGGGCGGGGGCTGGGTGGGGGTGGGCAAAATGAGGGGAGAAATGGGGGCATCTGTATTCCAGTGAACAATAAAATGAGTTTTGCATATTTTACTCCAAAGAGAGTGGGAGGGGGAGGGGGCTGTTGGGGTCTCTCAAGATGATACTCTTGTGAGTCAATGACTGGGACAAAGCAGGTGGAGCAAACCAGCAGCATCCTCTCCCCTTGAGGAAAGGGTGCATCGGGCAGGAAGACATGTAGTAGGCTCAGAGACGAACCGCTCTGATGCTAGATCTACTGAATCAGAATCAGAGTCTCTGAGGGTGAGTCCAAGAAATTTCTTCTTTGGGTGATCCTTATGAGCACTATGTACTTTAAAGTTCAAAAACCACAAATTTTTCTAATGTAGATATATATACAAATAAGTGCAATAAGATATTGCAAGTGTTGTGATAAATGTAGGTCCAAAAAGTGAGACACTATTGGAGGGCGGTCAGTTTTAACTGGGAATGCAAGGAAAGTGCTGCTTTGAGCCTTGATTAACGACTAGATGTGCTCTAGGGAGAGGAGGAAGGGGGAAGGACATCTTAGGCAGGAGAGATCTCCTGGCAAAGGTACAGCCCTCTGAACCTGGCCTGATGAGCTAAAAGAAAGGAAAGATCAGTGAAGCCTGAGCGTACGGTATTGGAAGGGGAGTCACAAATGAGGTGGTGAGGGAACGGAGGCCTTTAAGGGTTGGGAGTTTCCAATCCAACTTGTGGTCAGTGAGTTGGCACCAAGACTATTTAGTAAGAGAATGATATGATCAGATTTGCATTTTTAAAAGGCCACTTTGAGAGCTATTGCAGAAGACGGATTGGCATGGGACAAGACAGGAAGCAGAAAGACTGGCTGGAGGCTGTTCTAGCAGCTCAGGCTACATACAAAGGTGGCGGGAATGAAGACCCTTGTCTTCTATGGCCCTGATCTACTTGGCCCCCAGGGGAACTTGCGGTATCAGTGCTGAACTTGATAATACAACACTGCTCAAGTATCATAGCTATTTATTAAAATAATAAAAATGCATGGAACTATTGTTTAAGCACCAAATATGATGATGATACTTCTTTCTAAATACTTAATAACAAAATTTTTAAAATCTCATGAAATAATCTGTGGCTCTTCAGCAAGTTGATTAATCTGGTGCTTCTCAAACAAGGATACCATGGTGCTAAAGTGTTACAAAAATCCACTATATAAAAAGAGTGTGTCTTCTAGGAGTATTCCATTTCTTTGAAGATTGGAGGCATTATTTGTTCCTAGTTCAAATGCAAACATGTTATACTGTGGCAAACCAATTTGGACTCTGATGGCTCATTCTTCTCGGCTGTTGGCCTGTCTGTAAAACGTGGGGGTTGGTTTCCATGACATCTAAGATCCTTTTAGTACTCCAAGATGCAATGGTTGTCTTCCCCTAAGTAGTTAACATCTGCATCTTTTCCCTCTAGATTTTAGAGAGAGGTCATTTTTCTATTTCTGAAAGGTTACTCTCCTTAATTCATATTCCTCTTGCTGTTGGCAGCTTTAAGCAAAAGGTGGGGCCTCTCACACTCAGTTCTTGCTCAGCCAGCAGTTTCTTCTGCTCTCCCTCCATCTATCTTCTCTAGAATTTGTCACTTTCCTCAGTTCTCATTTAAAAAAGGAAGAGTGGGGGAGGCCATAAAGATAGAGTAGCCCTTTCTTCTAAGAAGGGAGACTTCAAACCTGCATTTGACTTTTCCCTAATTGCTGCCGGCTTGACATTTTCCCCCTTCATTCTGAGAAGTCCTTCCTGATTTTCTTTCATTTGGAGTTTGAGTTATTTGGCATTCAATGACTTTCCAGCTTTTGATTTAACATTTAACACCTTTGCCTGTCAGCCTCCCTTCTTTTTCCTCCAAAATGCTGTAAGAGAGCTAAGAGTTCTCCCCACTTAAAGTCATAACATCACTGAGAGTAGAATTTTGCTGAAGCTTAAACAAAAATTTGACTGGTTTCATCAGGCAAGAGAGGTATGGATATAAGCCATCGCTAAGTGAGTTTACAATCTTCACTTTCCCAAACCTTTGACACAATATCTCACACACACACAAACAGAATTTTTAAGGACTGGTTTGGGGATTGGAAAATTCTGTCAGGAACACAACACTGGTTGAAGACAGAAAACAAAAGACAGGGACAAGTAAATTCATCTCTCAATGGAAAAGAGACCGCAGTGGGGTCTCTAGGGACCGCAGTGGGGTCTCTAGAATTACAAGACAATTCTTATTAAATTTTAAAAATTAAACGTAAAGTAAGAAACACAAAACCTCCAGGTTTCAGCAGTCTTTTCAGGTTACTAAGCCATATCAAATCAATCAGGACAAACCCGGCATGGTCTTTCAAAGATAGGTGAAAGGGCAAGATCTTTATAAGAGGATCCGGGTGAAAAAGTAGTTATATATTTAGGGAGGAAGAATTTAAATTATACTTATAAAATAATAATATCTGAGTTTTCTATTATGTCCCAGGAACATCATTCTGATTGACATCATCAATCATAGGGAAATGCAGATTAAAACCACAATGAGACACCTCTGTACATGCACTAGAATGGCCAGTATGAAACTTAGGGGTTATTGTTTATGGAAGCTAGAAGTCACATATTTCTTTAATAAACCTGGTTCAATTGCGGGGCCCAAACTAGAGTAAATGGTTTTCTATACTATGAGAAGGGACATTGGAAACCAAAGTGTGTTTAATAGTGACAGTGACACTAGCAGTGATAAGGGTAGTAACAATAAGGGAAGAAGAATAGCTCTTTATTGTGCCTTCTCGGGTGCCAAGCAAACATACTCCACACGCGAAGAAAGCACATTAGAAATGAAAGCAATGGGGGGGAACCCACTAAAGTAATTATTATCAAGTTTCTGGATAGGGGAAAATAAATCAGAACTTCTCAGTTTAGGAAGACAAAGGCTATTTGGAGTTTTGATTAATGTTTGTCAAACTTTTAAAAAATTTTGCTAGGCCTCATATCAAAAATAGAGGAGCTTATTTTAAAATGTTATAAAGTAACTAAGTAAAATAAAAATACACATAAGGTAAAAAAGTAATTCTAATAATGTGGTATTGACCTAAAGACAGACATATAGATCAATGGAACAGAACAGAGAACTCACACATACATGGTCCACTGGTTTTCAACAAAGGTTTCAGGACATTTCAATGAGGGAAGGATAATATTTTCAACAAGTGGCGCTGAAACACCTGGTAAGTTCTACATGAAAAAAATGAACTTTGACCCTTACCTGACACGATATACAAAATCTAACTTAGAACAGATTATAGACTTAAATATAAGAACTCAAACTATAAAATTTTACAAGAAAACATAGGAGAAAACCTTAGTAATTTTGGATTCAAAATAGGACACAAATAGCAACTATTAAAGAAAAAATCAATAAACTGGACTTCATCAAAATAAAATTGTTTGTTCTCCAGAAGATACTGTTATGAAAATGAAAAGGGCGAGCCACAGATTAGGAAAACAATATTTGAAAAACATGTATTGGACAAAGGACTTGTATCCAGAACACAGGTGGGGCAAAATCAGGTTTACCATTACTCATATGGAAAATAATACAATCACTAATAAGTAATAACACGAGAATAAACTGTGCTTTGCATACTCACAACTGTAAACCTACTTTTGCCCCACCCTGTATATAAAAACTCTTATACAATCCTTTAAGACTTTAAATGTCACATGATCCAGATATTCCACTCCTAGGTATTTATCGAAGAAAAACAAAAGCGTCTGTCTATACCTGGAGTACACAAATGTTCACAGAAGCTTTATTTGTAAGAGTCCCCAGCTAGAAACAACCTAAGTGCCCACCCACAGGTCAGTGGACAAACGCAGTATATCCATCCACACAGTGGAATTCGCTCAGCAAGAAACAAGAACAACCTACTGATGGATGCAACGCAGATGAATCTCAAAGTACTTAGCCTGGGTGAAAGAAGCCAGACCAAAACAGAGTGTGTATCATATAATTCCATTTCATTAAAATTCTAGAAAATGCAAACTAATCTGAAGTGATGGAAGGCCGATCAGCAGTTGCTCAGGGACAGGGTCACATAGGGAGTGGGGATGGATTACAGAGGGGCACAAAGAAACTTTTAGGGGGATGAATTTATTTACCATCTTAATTGTGGTTGTGGTTTCATGGGCGTGGATGTGTGGTAAAACTCATCATTCTGTACACTTTAAGTGTGTGCAGTTCATTGTATGTCAGTTATGCCTTGATAACACTGCAAAAAAGTGGAAACCTTTAGAAAATTCTACTAGGTAGTCCTTTGAACAAATAAAAGAATTACTATACTTTATATAGTTAGTAAACTAAGTAAACTAAGAGGATTCTTTACATCAGGTTAAAACTGTAAGTACTTCAGGGACATGAATTAGTGCATTCTTTGTCATCAAGGGGAGCTTGGTACTGTCACCCCTTCTATTCCAGTCCTTCATCCCCACAGATGACGTGAAAGGGAAGATACCCTTTAAGACAGTGGCTGTTGCCAAAGACACAATATTGAGTAAAACAGACAATGGTCTGCGCACAAGAGGTATTATTGTAGTTTTGTGGGTTTTTTAGCTTATTAGGGCAGATAATATCTCTGGCATAAGGTTCATAGGCAAAAGACTTATCATTTTGTGTACTATAACCAAGGGATATTAAAAATTCAAAACCACACCTCACTTGTCATGTGAAATTGCTGCCAGTCTCTAAGCTATCTGCTCTTTGCTCTCAAAAGGCCATTTTCCTGCTCTTGTTCTAGACATGGGAATCAGTATGAAACCAAGGAGTCATTGTTTACGGAGACTAGGAATCATACACATCTTTAATAAACCTGGGTTTATTAAAGAAATTAACCTGATGTAATTGCTGGGGCAAAAACTAGAATAAATAGGTTTTTTGCTTCTATTTTTCTCCATTGCTAGTGCAATCGCTTCTGTTTGTGGGGTCGGCATTTCCAGGTCTTCTCTGAAACTCAGATCAGGCAGAGGCAGCACGTGAACAGAGCACTTGGAGGAAGTGAAGAGACACAAGTGCCAGCCCCAGCTTTGGGACCAGCCAACCGCAGAACCAAGTTCAACCACTGATGCTTTCCCATCATCTGTAAAATGGATGAGGTCTAGGAGGAAGAAGTAGCCCTTTCACTGCTCTGAACTCTAGAGGACGGTGGTGCCATATACACACAGGTAGAACTTATTATAATTTATACCCCAAACTGTAACACTTTTGAAAGCACTATTACTAATTTGTTTGGGGCAACAGGTACACACAAAGTCTATCATTCTGTACCCTCACTGGGAGCTAGGGTATTGGTTTCCAAATGCTAGCTCAAAGATCAGAAGAAACTTCCATTAGCCCACTGCAAAATCAGAAAATTGAGGATCTGAAATAAATTTTATTTTTAAAAATATTATGAAATATTTTATGCAAAGAAGACTTGCAACTTATGTATAAGGTATTACAAATAAAATAACAGTTGAAGTCCTCATAAATTCCTTCCCAATCACATTCCCCTCCCCCCTCTCTAGGTTGTATTGTTATCCTGAATTTGTGTTTATCATTATATTGAATTTGTGTTATCATTCACTTGCTCTTCTTCATGGCATTACTAGAGATGTATGTATCTCTAAAAATACACTATTGAGGTTTTTGGTTTTCAAATATTACGTAAATGGAATAATCCTTCAGGACATATATGACTTTTTTTTTGCCCAACATCTTATGCATTGGGACGAATATGGCATCCTTTCTGCAATATTCCTACCAAAAATGTTAAAAAGGAATAACCCGAATCTAATCATAAGGAAACGTCAAGGAAACCCAAATTTTGAGGGATATTCTACAAAATAACCTGCCTGTAATTTTCAAAATGGTCCAAATTATGAAAGTCAAGAAAAGATTGAGGGATTTTTCCAGACTGATGAAGCCTGAAGAGACATAACTAAATGCGATGTGTTATTTAGTATGCTTTTGCTCTCAGGACATTATTGGGACAATTAATGAAACTTGAATGGGGGCCTGGGAATTAGTTAATGTATCATTATTAATTTCCTGATTTGGTGGTTGTACTGCAGTGATGCAGCAGAAGGAGCTTGGATCACTTCCAAACAGAAGTTTGAGGAATTAATGGGAGGCTCACTGAGCTCCTCCTCTGTGGGAGACAGCAGTGCTGCATCAGCTAGGGTCCCAGAGCAAAAACAAGATGGGACAGAGCCACAGTCAAGCCACAATGCATGTACAGGAGAAGCAGGAAATAAACATTTGGCTTGTAAGCTGTGGAACTATTGATGCATTAACGTGACTAGAGAAACAGAGATTATGTTTTTCCCAACCAACTTTAAATGAAACCAGCTAGCCCTCGTCTGCATCTCTTGGCATCAAAAGCAGTAGAACGGGGCCAATAGGGATGGTGTGTTCTGTATAATGAGAAGTTTCTTGACCTGACTAAGTCTCGGCCCCTCCCTGGGGCAAGTGACTCGATAGGCCCTCAGTACAGCCAGGCCACAGTCTAGATAGGTCATCGCTATCCCACCACCAAGGCCACATCCAGGAGATGGGCACTGTCTATGAAAACACACCATTAGAGGGAAGGGTAGAAGAAGGGAGCACTATGTCTGTGCTCCTTATATCAAATAGGCTCCTGCTTGAGGCATCTCAGCATCAAGAGCTCAGTGCAATTGGCTCAGGCAGCTCAGGCAGTTGGGAAGGAGTCGGTGTGTGTTACTTCTTGAACCTGAACCAGTACACCTGAGAAAGGTCAGATTCAGAATGCTGAGCAAGACTAATGCCAGGGGACTGAGAGGAATCTCTCCCTCATTGCACACATCCCTGTCTGGGCTTATAAGACTCTATACACAGACTGTGATTAAGCTGAGGATAGGCTGGAAGACTCCTCCTGGTTTGGGGACAGCGTATTTGCTAGTTTCCTCAGGAGTGCACACATGTGCTTTTCACTTCTGATCCACTTATCTCCTCTGTACTTTCGGAAATAACTAACCTAAGGTGGCCTGCATCAACATTCAGCTTGTTCCTGAAGGTGGGCTCTGACGTCATGTCCTCCACAAAGCCTTTCTTCATCTGGCGGTCACCGTTCTCCTCACTCTGGAGAGTGACAAGCACTGTGCCAGATGGCATTCTCCATCCCATGGGCCACGGCAATGTCCGTGAGTAATCGCAACATTTATCATAACTGAGCAAGAGCATCCCACACATTCTTTCTTATTTTTTAAATCTAGCATTGATTGACCAAAGCCAATTTAACATAAAATTTCAAAGGAAGCATGACAGTAGCTTTAGGCTTAGTTGCTAAGAGATGACCTCATTATAATCTCAAAATCCAAAACCTCTTATTAATCTGTTTGACTGAATATAAACTTTGTACCCTTAAAAAAGCAAATCATCACTAGGATCCAGTCCTGTACCAAGTATTTAGGGAGTGAAGAGCAAGGGTAATCATATGACAATCATTTTTTAAAAGTATAGTATCTTTCAATCCTACAATCAACTTAGGTCCCCCCCACAAAGTGAATACACTTAGAAGTACTGAACCATTCACTTAAAAATGGAGTTATGTGTTTCTTACCACCATTTTAAAATATCCAGACCAGCCAGATCTATATACCGTGCCTTGTAAAGCTCAGTGCCTCTAAACCCACACGTGGGACGTGGGCTGGCCACGCTAGAAGGGAATGAGCACTGTAGGCTGGAAGTGTCCTGTAGCTAGGTGCAGCCCCGCCTTCGCTCCAGCCATGTGTTTGGCTCAGGTCTCCAGCTGGGACCCTCTCCTGACCAGGAGTGCTCTCAGCCCCACAGCCTGCGCATGAGTGAGTGTCCTGGGGCTGCCACCACAAATTCCGGCTCACTTGAAACAGCAGAAGTGTATGCTCTCACCATTCTGGAGACTACAAGTCCAAAATCAAGGTGTCAGCAGGCCATGCTCCCTCCTGAGGGTCCAGGGGCGCATTGTTCCTCACCTCTTCTGAGCTTCTGGGAGGTGCTGGTTGCCAGCAATCCTTGTCATTCCTTGACTTGTACATGTACCCCTCCAACCACTGCCTGCGTCTTTACATGGCTTCTTCCCTGTGAGTGTATCTGCGCCTCCAAATCTCTCTCTCTTTATAAGGACACCACTCATTGGATTTAGGGCCAACCCTATTCCAGTTGATAATATCTGCAAAGACCCTATTCCTAAATAAGGTCATGTTCATAGACGCAAGTGTTAGGACTTTAATATAGCTAACCCACAGCAGTCTGGAACTTATTTTTTTTTCAAATGCCTTCAGCCAAGACAAAAATCAGAGATTTTATTTTCAAAAGGAACATTATGAAGAAAGTAAAACCAAACAATAGAAACAGCAAGAATAACAACATGACAGAAAGTACAAAAGCATAAAAATGGAGATGTTTATTCAAAGATTCCTGAAGTCTAGCCATAGTTGGACTTCGCTGCCAGAGCTTGTGAAAATCCCCTGGGGAATTCCTCCCCAAAGCATTTGCTTCTATCTCCTCAGTAACCAGGCTCCAGCCGGACAGGCCTGGGTGCCTTCTGAGATGGTTAGTAGTGATGGAGGAGCCGCTCCTGAAAGGTATGCACATGTCCAGGTTTCTCTAGGAGCCTCGGGTTGCCCTACCACCCTCCTCAGAGAGGTAAGAGAACAGTTTCCTCCCAAATGCTTATAATTATTGTTTCAGATCCAGCACAAACCATCACATGATACATGGGCCCTTCCTTTAGGTCCAGACAAATTCCTCTGGGCTGGCCCAGGATGTGGTGGCAGGCCTGCAAGGGTTAGAGAGCTACAGTACTGTCGCTGCGGCCCAAGTTCCAGCCTGCCCTTTTCAGCATCTCAAATCTACCCACCAAGACCCTTTTCCTGAACCTTAAGAGACAGTAATTTTGACTTTGAAGAAAAAATCCCTGTCTTTGTGAAGGTAAGAGCCCTCCCACTGAACCCTGTATCGCCATAGCAACTGAGAGGACCCCCTTCTCTAACTTAGAAGCGTCTGTTTTTTGAAACTGCAGACTAGCCCTGATAGCACCTTTGGCTCAGTCTCCTCTGGCTTAGGGGAGATGACTACAATCACAGTCTTTCTGAGTCTTTCATAATCTCTTTTTTATAGTGGGAGTTCCACTCCCCCCACTCTGCTTCTCCTTTTTGCTCTCTCTCCTTCCCTTCATTGGCTATATAAACAAAATGTGAAGAATTGTAGGGTACAGTCTTTAGGAGCAGTTCCCTACCACTATCTCCCCCTTCTCCCCACCAATCAAGTCCTACATTCCTGCAAAACACCATATTATCTTCATTTTATTCCTAAGATCTCTAGCCTACAAAAAAAGAAAATGGCAATAGCAAAATGAAGGAAAAAAAGGGATCTCTGACCTACAAGAGACAGCAGGAAGAACGCGTGCGCCATAAGCACTGCCTGCCTCCATTGCTTGCCTCCCTAGCTTCCAGTACAAGAAATAAATAGGCGGGCTTTATGTTGAAGTTTTTAATCGAAACCCGAGATAGCCAACTCACATGTAGGTCCAATAATTTCCAATTTGCTGTGTTCTATTGCCACTAGGAAGGTAAATAGTAGGGAAAAAAATCAGTGAAGTTTATTTTTTAAAAAGTTAAATACACTTGTGTTTTCAAAGTGGTATTATTGGTTTCTCAACTGTAGAATTACGGTGCTTTAAATGTGATTTCTTTTTCCAGGTTGTGGTTAACACTACGCTGGTTTGGCAGTATCTATCAAAAACCTTTAACAATTTATAAATTTTAATTCATAACTCCATTTCTAGGAACTTACTTAAAGGAAAATAATGAGATGTACATGCAAATTTTTATGGATAAGGGTACTCGTTTTACAATCACTTATAATAACCAAAAGTCAGAGACACATGTCCAGCATCAGAGTATTAGTTAAATAGACGGTGGTGATTGTCATAATGGAATACTTAGCACATATTAAAAGCTATATTCTTAACAAATACTTAAGGATGTGGAGAAAATTGTGTGTGTGAGCACACCCATACGCAGACACCTACTCCAGATGCGATTCTCTGGCTGCTAGTAACAACAAAAACAATTTGAAATGACTTAAGCCCTTGTGACAGAGGTGACATTATAGTGACTTGGGAAACAAGTGACCTCTCATAAATGGGGCTCCATCAGCTTTTTCTCCATGACAGGAAAACTGCATTCTGAACTATGCCTTATAGCACACATAAAAAATCAATGCTATTTATTTCATATATCAACTATATATGTGCATAAATAAATGTGAAGGTGAAAATACAAACAGCAAAACCTGAAAAAAGAATCATACAATAATATCTCTAGGACTGTAGGGTAGGCAAAGCTTTGAACACAAAACTAACCATAAAAAAGATAAATCCAACTTTACTAAATAAACAATTAGTTACCAAAAATATCATTAAGAAAGTGAAAAATTAAGATACAGATTAGTGGGTGATGTTTGCAAAATATATACCCCACAAAGGACTAACAGTCAGAATATAAACCAAAACCCTACGGAAAGAGAAAGGAAGGGAGGGAGGAGGAAAGGAGGGGCAGGGCAAGGAAAGGAGGGAGAGAGAGAAAACAAACACAATAGAAAAATATGCAAAATATTTAAACAGAAACTTAGAAAATATATAGCCAAATGGCCTATAAATATATACAAAGGTGTTCAACTTCTATAGTATCACAGAAAAGCAAATCTAAACCAAAATGTGGCACCATTACATAGCCATCAGAATGGTTAAAGTGAAGCAGACAATACCAAGTGGTAGCAAAGATATGAAGCAACTGAAACTCGGGTAGCGCCAGCTGGAGTGAAAACTGAAACTTACTTTGGCAGTATCTACTTAAGCTCAATACATGCATGCCATGATCCACCATGTTTACTAAAAGAGGCGTACAAGAATGTTCATAGCAGTACCATTTGTAATAACCCCCAAACTCAAATGTCTGTCAACAGCAGAATGAATGAATAAGTTGCAGTATCTTCATAAGTTATACAACTATACAGCAAAGAGAATGAACAAATAATGCTCATGCTGATGAGACACAATAGCACGGATAAATCTCACAAATGTGTTGAGCAGAAGAAGCACAAAACAAAACAAAACAAAACAAAACAAAACAAAAAAACACTGAGTGATCCCACTCAAATAAAGTTCAAACACAGACAAAACTAATCTACACTTTCAGATACTGCTTAGTTACTTAAGAAAGTAAGAGTGACTGGGAGTCACTTATTTCATTGTGACGTTCTTGTTTTTGATATACACATATTACATGTCTACACGTATATTAATATCACACATGACTACACACATCAGCTTTAAAAAAATTCATCATGCTGTAAACTGCATATGAATTTTTCTGAATGTATGTCATTCTTCAAAGGAAATCTATTTTAATGGCTTAAGAGGATAAAGGTCTATTTAACTAGAGCAACAAAAAAGTTCAGAGGTAGGCAGTAGAGAACCAGAATGGTACCTCAACAGTGTCCTTGTGCATCCAGGCTCCTACCTTCATGCTCCTTCATGCTCAGCATGTGACCTTCAGCCTCAAGGTTGCAAGATGTCTGTGTCGCCTCTAGGTATTGCATTGGCTTTTGGAGAAGGCAAAAAGCACAAGGCTCAAAGCCAAAGGACTTACCAGCTGAGTCTAAACTGCAGAATTGTGGATACTTTCTACATTCGTCATCATAATTGTCTATAGTTTCTAAAAGTCTCACAAGAATATGTATTAATGTGGTTTTTTAAAAAAGAAACTCTGCTAATTGGATGGAAATAAGCAAAATCTTGTGCTGATTTTCAACTTCAAGCCCTATGGGGGTAATTCACAGGGTTTTCTGTTGGACTGAATAATTGCAGAATCCCTTCTATGCCTATAGAGGCAGAAAAATAGCTCTAAACTTATTCTTGAGGGTGCAGAACAATGTACTGCTCCCTAATTCTCATATTAGATGATGCACACAAAGACCTTGTGTGGGGGGCCCCAAATGCTATTCTTTGGGAGCAGAGGTGTTTCTGACCTGAAATGACTCGGGGAAAATGGCAGCGTCCCACACAGCCGGGGTTCGGTGAGTAGGAGTCTGCTGCTGCTGTTCAACACTCAGATGCATATTTTATCCACTTTCTGGAGCTCTGCAGGGTAGAACTTAGAATAATTAAGGAGAAATGCAAATCCAGAAATAAGCTTGGTTATGGTTTAATTCATTGAAGGAAGACAAAAGTAAAAAGCAGTACAAACTATATTTCAACAGAATTGATTTCCTGAAAGACATGACTAAGCAACATTTTTCTTAAGATAATGACCTCTGAAATAGCTCATGTTTTGAATAAGTCAAGTGTATGCCCTCTATCTGAATGAAAATTTTGACCAGAGGCTTCAATTCTTCACTTAGCTTCAGTCATTACTACCAGAGAAAACTTGGTCACCAAAAACAAATTTGGTGAGAGCTTCTGCTCGAATCCCCTGAACAATTTTCTCCTTCGGAGTTACACTCCAGGAACTGTTTGGAGACGACCCTCAAATTTTCCAGTGAAGCAAAGTGGGAAGTCGACACATGGTGGTTCTGAATTATGAGGAGGTAGATTGTGTTAAAGAAGAACTAAAAACTCACAGGACTTCTAAGACTTCACTTTCAACAGTACTTACTGCCCACCTGGGATGAGGCCCTAAGCTAAAATCTGGGGTATTCAGGGACAAGCTCTCCTGCCACAGGACCCTCCACAGCCATGCCCCACGTCATCCCCCAGAGAATGTCCCCCACAGCTCTCAGATGTACTGGTCCTTGAGTCCTCCTAAGAGAGGCAGAAGGCTAGTTCTCACCTCCTCACCTTGTCTCTCGATCAGGAACACTCTCTTCCCCTCTCCCCCTGCTCCCCACCCCCAACCCCCTCAATGTGGCAACTTCTGAGGGACCGTCAGGTCTTAGCTCAGACATTTCTTCTAAGAACACCTCCTAAGTCTTCCTAAGTTCCTCTGCCTACATTTTCATTTAGAACTTTCTTCCACTGACTTAACTTAAAATGGGACAAGGAGACAAAAATAAAATGACTTTTATGACTATATCTCAGGAGTCTAACTTATTCAACATTTTAATGACATAAAACTAACATTTATTATTATTTGGCCACCCCAAACAGATATGTGCTCACCCTACTTTGAAACCCCATGGTTCTTCCGGCTGTCCCCTGTGCACCTGTCTTGGCCTCCTTGAAGGTGGGGATGAGGTCTTACTCATCTTGTTTCCCAGCAAGAATTGGTATGGTTTCAGGGCATGGTAAACATTAAATAAAAATATATTTAAATTAAGTACAGTTAAATAGAATGACATTGAATTGACCCCAAGTAAAACTGGGCACCAAGCTCAGCCCATGAAGGAGTATGTATTCAGTCTTCCCAGCTGGGTTTATAAAAACTGATTCAAGTTCATAGTAAATATGGAAACAATACACAGTTTTCCATGACAAATCCAAGAAAAATTCTAGGCCAAATAGTAAAATTGATGCCTTTAAAATCAAAATATTTCTATAGAAATAAAAACTTGAAATGAATATCTATAGGGATCTGTGTTCTGAATCACTCTCTCTCATCAATCACAACAGATCCTTGAATGAGTGTCCCCCCTTCACATGTAGTTAATCCATGGAGGAGAGAGTGAGATGTCACGTAAGGTATGGTTTGCTTCTATTATATTGGTAAGATCATCATGTCAGAGGTGATGTTCTGTCATCTGCAATAGCCATCATAGCAGACATGATATTTTTCAGATCAAAAGTAGGAGGAAGGGGGCCTGGAAATCTAGTCATGTATTCACTACATGAAGAAGAAAACTGTAGCTTGAGAAATAGTCTTCAGGTGTTTATTTTTTGTTTTTTTACTGTGACTACAAGAAGCTGGACTGAACAGATAAGAACCTTCAATGGACAGGATTTCTCAGGGAAGCCCAGCGTGGATGCAGAGAGAAAGTACTTGGAGCAGTAAACCCAGATATTTGGCCCGGTGGCCAACCAAGGCAGTTTAATAATGCTGGTCAATAAGAGTACCCACATAACTTGCCTTGATCACCAAACTACCTTTTGACAGTCAGGGGACATCTCCTGTGACAATATGTGAATTCACCTGAGCACATGGGGTTTGAGAGGTTAACAGGCACAGGTCATGTGTGCAGCCGAAGGCCAACCATGGTGAGTACCTGTGGATCTTCAAGCACAGGGACCTAGAGAGAGAATACTCTGACCAGCAGATATGTGTCCTCCAGCCCCTTTGGCAAGTTGGTTTCTCACTATAAATTAAGCAATTGTCATTCTAAATTATTAATGAGTCTTTTGTGGATTCATTAATGTGGCTGAGTCCCTGTGGACCTGACAACCTTCGGGAGCTCTGATGAATCCAGTTGCTAGATCTTCAATGAGAAAACCAGCTCTGCATTCTAATGATAGTTCTACTTTCCCGAACTGCCCAAGACACACACACAGGTGTACACTCACACATATGAAATGTGCACTACATACAGATGCACACAGAAACACTATCTCACACACACACAGACACACACATCTGTGAGGTCCCGTTTGGCCAGGCAGCCTCCCTGGATGACATCATTATCTCATCTTCCCTGTAACTGCAAAATCATGCCATTGAAAAGATGTAACATGGTCCCTTCCAACGTGCTTGCATTTCTCCATCTTTGGTGGTTGCCAGCTTTTCATCAGAGGCAAGCAGACTCGGTTCAGGACAAAGTCAGTCCCGGTACAATAGCAGTTTCCCCCCACAGTTCTGCACTAGGTTGGCCCCAATGGCCAGTCAGCAGGGGCTGCTCCCCATGAAGCAGGAATTGAGCAGGGTCACAGGGTTCCTGTACAGACCTGAGGGAGAGACAAAGAATGGCTTTTCTTCTCTCCCACCTACACTAGGCTATTTCTTGCAGGACCTGACAGCTGGCAGAGGTCAGCCCAGGGGGCCTTTATAGAACATAATACCCAAACACATGAAAAGCCCATTCTTTGAGACTGCCATTGAATCTACTCTTCATACCTATTACTTCTTATTAACTCAGAATATAACCTAAAGTCCTTACTTGGCCTTTGAGGCCATTGTGAACTGGTCCCAGCTACTCTCTGACTGTATCCACACACTCTCCCTCCTGCTGATTTCACTCCAGCCCTGCTCACCCCCAGGTCCTCTAGCGCACCCCCAGGCAGCTGCCTCAGGACCTCTACACTGTGGTCCCTTCTGCATGGAACACTCTTTCCCCACAGATACCCACATGGCTTGCTTCCTCACTTCACTTAGGTCTTTATTCAAATATCTCCTTACCAGAGCTACTTTACCACCATACCTAAAATATTTTTCCCCCGCCCCTACCTTCTATTATTCTTTATTCTCTTACTCTGCTTTATCTTCTTCCTAGTTCTTACTTCCCACTGACGTACTATATATGTGTTTATTGTCTGCCTTCCTTCACCCAAATACAAGCTCTTTGAAAGCAGGGATTTTGTCTGATTTAATGATTGCCATTTCCCCAGGGCCTAAAACAGGCCCAGGCCGTGGTCAGTACTCAATAAATATGCATCGAATAAATGAATGTGCTTCTTCTCCCCCACTTTTCTTTTTCCTAATTATTTCACCCCCTGCTCAGAAGTCCTAAAATATTCAAATAACCTGTTGGCTCTAGTAGGATGTCATTCTCTCTGAAGTGCCTGACACACAGTCAAGCCCAACACCAAGTCTGGGAACTCGAGTTAGGTTGAGAAAGGGTTTTCAGTCAGTGGGTTCTACAGAAACCCCCTAAAGGGAAGACATTCAGCAGGATTCTAAAGCCATCGTAAAGGGAGAGGAGTGCTCTTTGTTTTAGGGAATTGATTTAGAAGGCCTTTTAATTCTATAAAGAGAAGCCTAAGCCTGGGCAGGAGAGGCGGAGATAGCATGCTCTCACTCTATTTTAAAAGAAGTCTAGGTAGGAGAGATTTTTATATGTTGACATTTTCTAGTTCCCCTGCCTGGCGTTGAAAAACAAAGTTGGACCGATGCTAGAAACTTACAGAATAAAGGAGAATGGAGAGGTATTCCATTCGATGTGGCAGGAAGACTGGGCTGAAGAAGAGATCAGAAGGGGCCCCTGGCAATGTCGGGTGCTTTACATTCAGCTTTATTTTGTTTCAGGTTCTATGAAGAAATTTTCCTCATCAACCCGAAGTTTTCAACAAAAGCTGTATTAACTGCTACCAGGGTCAGCCCCATGTTAGCACTGCCCGACGGAATCGAAGGTGCACTGTCAGTGCCTTGGAATGATGGAGGCCACAGGGCCCAGGGAAGCGTGAAGAAGTAGGGGGTGGCGAGGAGGCCAGAAGTGATGGAGGAGAATTCAGGAGCAGGGAGTCAGAGACATCAGCTGGGAGAATGTAGCCATCTATGGACATTCTTGGAAATTGGGGATAAAAAACATTTCTTGCAATCAATACATCAGCATTTGGACACTAAAGGAAAAGGGTCTCTGAAATAACGGCGGATTTAGGGAATTGGGGTCACCCTAAATCACAGAATTCAGATCTGAATCTCAGTGGTTATCTAGTTTTCTAACTTTATTTAATCCCAGAAACCTGTTCACCAAGTGACTTATTATAAGGAGCCCAGTGTGTAAAACAGATCGAAATGGGATGCGGGTCTGAATTTGTACCCACTTGGCTTTCCCATTGTATCCCACATTGGCCCGCGGGCATCTGTGGGGTCCTAGTACCCCAATAGCACCATTTATAAACCATGGATCTAGAACTCAAGCTAAGAATCTGCTCTTTAATAATGCAGACAGTCGATGATTGAGTCTGGCTTCGAGTGCTCATTACTTACTTAGCAGCGTGTCCCTGAGCCAACAGCCACTGTTGGGGTGTTCTTCCTTCTCTTGAACCAAATTCCTCAACCCTGGGACTTCTATCTACTGGTCCTAGCGGAAAATCAAAATTAGCCCAATTCCTTCCACATAGCAGCTCTTCAAATCTTTGAAGACCTCTTTTATCCTTCCCCAAGAAGTCTTTGTTCCAAGTTAAACATTCTTAATCCTCCAACTATTCTCAAGCTACTCTTACAGTTCATGTGCTGTTTAGGAATCTGAAACTGCTGATATCAAAACAAACTGAGCTTAGAAGGTGAGTTCATTTAAGACCAAAATAAGTTTACATGAAAGAGGGGCACAACCACATGCACTTTGAGGGTATACAGGGTAGACGATGAGAGGTGTTGATCTTCCCTTCTGAAAGCCAGCCCAGAAAATACGTTCCCTCCTGAGTACTGTGAGGGGGCTGGAAATCAAATCCAACTTCACACACTAGCAGTCACCAGATCGGGGACATGAGAATTTGGCTATTGGCAGCACAGACACTCAGCTCTCACTACTATTATTCTTGACACACCTCACAGCAGCTGAGCTCAGGAATGCAGGACATTAAGTGCCTAGCATGGGTTCATTTCAGCAAGTCTTAATTGACTACATATGTACCCACAGAACTACTGATCCTCACCCAGGGAGGCTAGTTTCAAAGGTTAGGGCTGTTTGCATAGCTGGAAAATGCCTATGTGAGCAGCTCACTATGAGAGCCCCACAACAACCACTACCAGAAACAAAATGTGGGCTTCCTGGTGCCAAGGAGCATCACATGCACACTGGTAGTTTGAGGCCTGGAGACCGAGTGCATACTGTGCAGCCCAACAGTGGGAGGGCAAACAAGCCTGCACTTGCAGTACCAGGGTCCCTTCCAAAGCCTATCCTTCCTCTATGAGGCTGTACTGTACCCTTTGCCTGTGATGAAGCTCTTCTGTGAGTATAAACTGATTCAGTCCTATGAGTTCTTGTGGCAATTGAACACCTGAACAGATTAATGGATAATAAACACAATAAGGATGAGATGGGACTTCAGCTACAGGCCACTCGGAGGCCTGAAGGATGCTTCTGATGGGAGAGTGTTAGAACTCGGTGCTTAAAGCACATCATGTTATAAGTGGGTGTGATGAAGTACGATACTTCAGTTCTGTTGGATGTTATAGAAGCACCTCCAGGAAAACAACAGGAACACATTCTCGTTTGCTCCAATAGAAAACTATTTCTACCTTTCACAAAGAACAACGTATCCATCCAGGGTGGCCCTGTGTGTAAGTAACAGAGAGAGAAGGACCACAGTGTTAATCCTCATTTCTTTTTCTTTATTCCCCACAAACTCCTTTATTTTGCCCTTGTACCTCTTAGAAGAATTATTGAATGAAAACCTTTTCTCCACAAATAGAATGTTACAGACTCTTTTGAATCCCAATTAAGGTCATTGGTACTGATGAAAGAATCAAAGGTGATCCTGTAGCAGCACCAACAACAAAGCAGAGGCTTGTGAAGGAAGTCAGTTCTGGAGAGAAGGGAATGTGTGTGTATGAATGTATGCACATGTATGTGTGGGAGAGAATGTGTACGAGTATATCACACAGGTGCAATTTTCACACACTACATCTACATGGGAAACGTGACCTGTGATACAAAATGGAACAAAATAGAATCATTTTACTCTCTTAGGACTCGAGTTGTATCTAAATCCCCGCTCTGCCACCTGCCGCTGTCACTGTGCCCAAGTTACTTAACTGCTCTGGGATGGGTTTCCTCGTCTATGAAACGACAACATTTTTTACTGTGTAAGGTTCTGATGAAGATTAAAAGAGATAATGCATGTGCTACACATGTTATTAAACTAATAAACACTACTGAAAGATCTCCAGAAGAGCAATGTTGACCAAAACGTGCTGACATCCTTTCCTGTCTCTGAGGGTACGTGTTACGTGAAGATAAAGGACAAGAAGAAAGAACATGAACTCAGGGGAGGATCAAGAAGGACTGAAGTGCTTGAGGATGTGGGGAAATAGCATTAACTTCATTCTACTTACCAGCCCTAGAACAATTCCCTAGGAACCAACCAGGAAAAGTCCTATCTGTCAAACATGACTCTCCTGGCCCAGGTCCTGCCTTGCACCATCCACTCACTAGAGACAGGACAGGAGGACTACTCACTGGGGACGTGGTGGAGGGCTAGTCTCCGAGGATCTCTGGAGTCCCTCATCAGGAAGTCTCATAAACTACAAAATGCTGTGCTGTTTCACATGCTAATTTAATCTGGTGTTTACAGTTATCCTGAGGAGAAGGTGTCAAGGATCTGAGTTGCCCAAAGTCATGACCGAGCAAGGGCTGGATCAAGACCACAGCTCCTGTGTCAGGCACCTTATTTCTCATTTCCTTGGACGGCTTTCCTGGGGCCACGGGAGCTTTCAAGGAACACAACCTGGAAAGACGAGAGATGGGAATTTAATGTCCCCTAGGGCAGTGCTCAACTAACAGGTGATGGACAGGGGAACATAAATGCCAGCCTCTGGTTTCCAAAGGTGACCCCAACACAAGTCAGCCCCAGGTGCTCAGGGAGTTGATAGCCACTCATAACACATGCCCTTCACTGGCTCTCCCTCCTCCCCTGTCACTGTCCCCACTTCCTCCTGTGTGCTTCCCGCAATCACCTCCTGCGTAAGGAACCAGCACTAAATCTTCATCTTGAGTTCTACTTTTGGAGGAACCCAAACTGAGACAAATTCTAAAATTCATGTGGTTGCTGCTGTGGTTATTGTTTTTAATTACATCACACTCCTACCCCCAAAAGTAGTAATGCCCATAGGTTGCTGATAACACTTTTAAGTCTTGAAAGCAGCAAAGGTGATGTTTTTGACAAAGCAACAGGCAATTCCTCCTGTTTTGCCAAGTATCCATCTTGCCAGCGGCTGCTCTCATTTCAAAGTGGGCTTTGAGGGTTTCCATTAATGAAGTTACAGGTCCAGTTTAGATTTTCTAGCTATTGAACAGGTTTTAAAATATATTCCCAAAGTAATATATTATTTCTTGATTCAAGGAAACAACTGAATTCACGTTAAAAAAAAACCCTGTAAACATGATCCAAATATTACAGAAAATAAGAGCAATCATCTCAGTGTGTATGCTAGATTTATCAACTTTGACACATATTTTAGAAAGATTTTGAGAGACTTCAATATAATATCAAAAAATGACCTAGTACTTTCCTTTAGTAACAAGAAGATTCCCAGCTTCTGGAAGTTGATTGTAACTCTGAACTGAAAGTGCTCCTATTTCAAAACATACATGTGTGAAATTCTCATGTGAAAACTAGCAGGAGCCGACCCACCAAAGTGTGATGGTTATTTACCCTGCGGTTGGTCCCGGTCCAGAGGGGCCAGCTGGTAAGATGCCGATAATAAGTTCAGACAACATGTTTTGTTTAATAGACTCTAACCATTTATTTAACAAAATGGAAATTTCTAATATCCAGCACTTTTCTACATTTAAAATTTCAGGGAAAAGAGACCTGAGTTCTACAGCGTATATTATTACAAAAGAGTTCATTATAAACTTAGAAGGGTGAAAACACTTTCTCTAGTGATTAGGATTCTTCATCCTTTAGCGAAGTGAGGTGACATTTTTCTTGCGGAAAAAGTCCGTGTTCCTTGTCAGAGGAGAGGTATTATAAGCATAAGCTTCCCTCTTCACTCAGACCTGTCCTTCTGTGGATTTCTTTTACCAACAAAACAGGTGGAAGTCCATTTCTCTATTTTGGTTCCCAAGTCAGGTACAAAGTCTTTTAATTTAGGGAAAAACTCAAACATGTATAAACCACAGGATGGAGCTTGTTTTTTCCTTCCTCTTTACTCACACGCTGCCCGAGGAAGACAAGTTTCTTGGTGGTCGTGCTCACGTGCAGATCACTTTGCATGTAGCTGTTATTAGCGTGAATGTGTGGGAGACATTTTGAATGATGTATAGCATCCCAGGGAAAGAGCAGATCCCCAAAATTCAAATTATTGCTCTTTTGAATTCTGAAAGCCTGCGATCACTTGTGCCTGGCAGAATCTGGGGGCTCTATCCCCAGGTGCAAAGTACATTTTCCAGGCTTCTCCAGGGCAAAGGCAGGGTGAACACCTTCATTAAACCTGTGCCTAATGATGAAGAGCAACTGCCCACTTTCTGCATTTATGAACAGAAGCCTCTGGTTGGTGTGGTCCAGCAGAATGCCCACTCTGGCGGGATGCTCGGTCACGTGAACATCGCTCACAATGCCACTGTAGAAAAACGTGTATCTGAAATGAAACGAATGGAAAATTAAAAAGCTCGGAAATCCTGAAGGACCATGATAAAGAAGATCACTTGGAGATAACGAATTTTTTTACTTATTAACTTCCTTTCACAATGAGCTGCAATAACGTTGTCCTAAGTTCTTTAACCAGACCCCTCCCAGAAGCTCTAATGCATAGCTCATCCCAACAGATGAGCATTTTTAATAATTTTGCTCCTTCTACATTAGCAAGTAGTTCCAGAATAACCAACATATGTCTCCCTTGTGATTTTTCTCAACATTCTAACTCTCTCCCAGCTGCCCACATGTTTTAACTACCACGTTCATGGTGTGTCATTCTTTTGAATAAAAGTCCTTTGAGGTTGCCATATATTTTTAAAAGTACTGCCGGTTTGCCTTTCATAAAATGTGTTGATTTTACAGTTTAAAGATTTATAACAACTTGCATAAGGGCCTCTATGAAGTTTAAGACATATTTTATTATTTTTGCCCTGCTTCAGTCTTTGTATAAGCTCCCCTTCTTCCAAACCAGCTTCCTTTTTATCTTCTCCATGGGTTTGCAGCCTTGCAGCTAATGGGGTTGCCATTGATTTAGCTCTTCACGTGACATAAATTTAATCCGACAAGTATTCATACGGGCATATCTGTGTGTCCAGCACTTTTCTAGGTCCTCTGAGGGTATGAAAGACCAAAGCCTCCTGTTTTTGACCACCAGGAACCTGGGTTCTGCTGAACAGAAAGGAAAAGTTGATGATGACTTGAACACTGGCTAGAGCTGGGATCCAGCTCAAGGCACCAACTGGTAGAGTGTTCACTAAACACATCTAACGGGCCTGTTTTGGCTGTGAGAGGACAGGTCCCAGGCCAAGTTGGAAAGGAGAAATTGCCCAACAGAAGCAGCTAAAGTGCTCCATGCAAACCAGTGACACAAATTTGGAGATTTCGCCTGCCAGTCCTAGAAATGGAAGGTGGGGTCCTGACAGCAGGGGAAGGAAGAAATGAGACAGGAAGAGGAAAAGGAGAGGTGAGAGAAAGTTCTGTAGATCTGGTAGGTCTGAGGGTTGGGCCCCTAGAATCTGGGTCAGTGAACCTGGCACAGAAAAAAAGGCGAAGGACTTTGAAGACCTTGTGATGTGTCTTAAAGGCCCAGAAGCTTGAGTGCTGGTGTATTTAGGAAAGGGCCATGTGGCAACTTCATTGCGGAATGAAGCTCATGTGAAAGGACAAAGGTTTATGGGAATGGGCAGACAAGCGAGACTTAAATGATGATAAAGGGACCTGTACAGTAGACAAAGATTGCAGGTGGCAATGATGGTGACCAGCAGCGCAGCCTGGGGCTCTTACAGGAGGCTTGGGGAGCAGAGGGGCTCATACTCAGCCATAAGAATGGTCGGGCTGCACAGATGGAAAAGAGGGAAAAGGAGATCCAGTCAGTGGGGGCAACAGAAACCATGATGAGGTGGCAGAATACGCCTGTGTATCGTGGAGAGCATCACCACCTGCCTGACAGGTTTGGAGGGGGTATGTCAATGACTTTAAGGATATTCCATGGATAGGTAAGTCAGGAGCCAGGAACTAGCCACATGTGGCCCCTTAAAATTAATTAAAATTAAATAAAATTCAAAGTCCTATTGTTCAGCCCTACAAATCATATTCCAAACGTTCAGTAGCCACATGTGACACCACTTTTCTATTTTTGCAGAATGTTCTACTGCACAGCACTGGTCTAGAGTTCTGAAAGCCCAAGGGAGCCATATTCCCACCCTACACAGAAGGCCCCTGGTGCCCACAGGCCCAGCCCCAGGAAGCCCCTTCCTCCATGGAGGCCAAGGCAGCAAAGACCTCTCTTGAATATTTGGCTCCACCAGTTAGTTCCACAGGGCCTGGAATAGGCCCTGCCCTGCTTCTGCCTCCATTTCCTTCTAACTTCAGTAGTTTCTTCTCCCACCTGAACTCTGGTCTAAAACTATGCTTGTCTTCCTGGGGCCTCACTCATTGTCCAGCTTCTGCTTCTTCCTCCTTGGGACTCCTGGTTCCTAGTCAAACAGGGATCATCCAGAGGCCTACTCTAGACACTTGTGTGACCCCAGAGCTGTCTGTGCTAGGACCCCCTCTGAGAGCTGGACGTACCCCCAGGGATCTCACGGCCTGCCCAGACTGAGCCCAGGCCCCTTTCAGCCCCCACTGCTCATCATTGCTCGCCCGGTCACATTCCTTCTGACTTCGCCTCTTCACTGTGATCCTGCCTGAGTTCTGATACCACTGTAGATGTTTGTAGATTTTTGAGCAGAAAAGGATGGGACATGATGAAAATGAGGTTTTAGAAATAATTGCCAGTTGTAACACAGGAGAGCTTGGGGTGGACAGGGACTAGAAGAAGGGTACAAGGCATGGTGGCTGTGGGCGCGACTGGTGAAGGAGGTGTGGAAGGCTTGCACTGGGATGGTAAGGTTAGGAACAGGCAGATTCTCTTTCTCCTCAGATTCTCTTCATTTCTCCTTCCTGTTGTGACATCTTAAAGCTTGGATTCTATGCAAGTAGAATCAAGAGTAACAGTGTTCGGTTTAAAATCAGGAAGCCAGAAAAAGTGACAAACATGGGGGCCTCTGCTACAGCTGTTCTCTTGGCATCCTAAAGGCCAGGAATGCTCCATTTGAAACATGAAGGCACTTGAGACCTGACCTCTCTGGGGTGTGATCACGCAGGTGGGCCATACTCTTCCTCCCGGAATTTACTGAACCTGCCCTGGGCCTGAAAGAGCTCAATTCCAAAGTCGTTGAAATGGCTGAACAAGACATAAAATTCTGTTTTCTAGAGTCTAGAAATTTGTTTTCAGAGGCTAGTCTTTGGCTTGTGTTCTAAAGGGTTCAAATGTCCAAAGACTTCTTAAAAAATAAAATCAATATTAGTTTCACATCTAAATCTGATGATAAACTCTAGGTTTGTGTGATTTTTAACTCTGGGCAGGGGCTCGGTCCTTAGACATTTGCATAGTGCTGAGTATCAACTAATCAAAATTGCTCTGA
The DNA here is from genome assembly GCA_007922815.1 of Macrotus californicus. Lineage (NCBI taxonomy): Eukaryota > Metazoa > Chordata > Mammalia > Chiroptera > Phyllostomidae > Macrotus > Macrotus californicus. The sequence continues at coordinate 20,219 of VMDR010004017.1, read as the reverse complement.
CTTGAAATGTGACTTTATATAGCTCTTGGAGACGGTGTCCTTATGAACCACATCAGAGAATCAAACTGCCAAGTAGTACACAGGAAGAAACATGCAGCCAGAGGCCGCAAAATACCAACTGTGGGCTTTTCTCTGGGAACCTGCTAGCACCTATGGCTTTCTTTTTAAAGCATCACATTTGAATAATAGCCCACATTGCACGATACTTTATAGTTTCGAAGCTCTTCCCTGTACCTGATTTCATGGGGTCCTCACAAGCTCAAAAGGTAGCAGACCAGGCATCACTGTGCCTTGACAAGACTGATGAGGCCTGTGCTCAAAGGGTTAACCAGCTTCTGGTAAGCAGCTGCCAGGGGGACAGAACCGGGACTAAGAGTAGGCTTCTGGCTTTCAGTCCATTGCTCCTGCATGAGACCACGCTGTGAGCGTATTCCGATCATTACATGGCTGCCCCTAATTCTCAGAGACGAACACAGGTTGGTGGCTTTTTCACTTCAACCAACTAGACAATACTAATAACACAGACCAGAGGTTTGCAAACCTTTTCTCTAAAGGCAGATAGAAAATATCTTAGGCCATTCGGTCTCTGTTGCAACTAGTCAACTCTGCCATTGTAGCACAAAAGCAGCCACAGATAATATGTAAACAAGTGAACATGACTGTGTTCCAACGAGAGTTTATTTACATAAACAGGTGGTGGGTCATGTTTGGCCTGTGAGCCACAGTTTGCCAACCCCTGATATAAACCAGTGGGGAAGGGTAATGGGGATCCACTTCTTCCTCACTCCTACTGACTCCTCCACAGGGAGGGAGCCCGTTTAGCATTACCCTGTGGAAAGTCCTCACTCTGGGATGAGCTTAGAAGGAAAAACTGGCCACACCTGGCCCAATAGCCCCTTCCTATTCCCTATCTCTTGATTAGGAGCATCCGAAGGAGACACATATCCTTCTCTGCTTCTCCAGGGACCAACTCTGCCTCTATCTATTAATAGAGTTCAATATTTAAAAAACAAAAAAACCCAAAACAAAAAACCCCTTGCTCTCAGGTATGAGCCACATTCTCTAAAATTGGCTTCCTCAGTAATAAGAATAATAGTTTAATCTCCATATACCTGTCTGTCTTGTTTTCTTTCTTAGTTGGCTCAGAACTTGGGCAGAGAAGTAGGATGCCATTTATTAGGCCCTTGGAGTTCTCTGCTTAGACATCAACCCATGACACTTTGATGAAGGGGAGAGGAGTAGGGCTCCAGCTTACCTCTGCGGCTCAGAGCAGTGCATGTACCACGAGGTCTCCCCTTGTCCCAGTGCACCGGCCTGTACAGCCGAGCTGGAGCAGATGCCAAGTCGATAAGCCGGGCAGTCTGTGACTGTGGTTTCCCAGTAATGCTGGCCATGGGCAGGCAGCTCCTCACCCAGCACGGACGGGATTCTGTAGGCAAAGTTGACCGGGACTTGCTAGGCTTTATCTCACAGACATCAACATTCACAAAGTCACACACAGTTTAAGCAGGACTCTATCCTCAGGAACTGCTGGAATTTCACTAAAGACATCCATTGTTCATTGTGCCCCTAATCTTGACTCGATGGCCACAGAACTCCCTAAACTCTCAAAACCCACTTGACATATTTCCACTGCCATATACAACATGCATATACTGCACATTGCCTCTCTTGAAGAAGCCAGGCACCAGAAAATAACCAGAATAATGCAGGACAAAAAAGAAATGGTACAATCTCTGCTTTTAAAGAGATCGAGAGAATACAAGGGAGGCCGGTGGGGCATTCCAAGAAAACATGGCTGGCAAAGTCTTCTTACAAAACTTGCAAAAGAGACTCTCCAAAACCTTTTTTGAGCAGTGAGCTCCAGTGCCTGCTGACTTAACTGGGCACAGAGACCAACGAGGTGCTGCTCTTGGACAGCAAGACAGCTGGTGAGGCCGGCACAGAGTGCAGTGTGGAAATGAACCGGGTGTGATGAGGTGATGAGTGTGCTTTTTGAAGGCTTGTGGTCAACAGTCTTTGGGACTCTGGCCTCTTGGGATTTGTAGTAGGTGCACCTGAAAGGTTGTTGAAAGGTCTCTTTTTTGTTCCACCTTAGCTCTTTTTGTAAGAGGCACTGGGAAATGAACCAAAGCACTTTCAATGCTGATGGGTAACCCTGTTTGCATGAACTGCTCAATGTTGCTTTAAAATGTCTAAGACAGCAAGGAAGCGTTTTTAATTTAAGCAGCGTTAATATTCAGCCAGAACCCCTCTCCCCTTTAATAGATGAGAAAATGATTAAGGCAAAGGAATGTGTTTCACTTTCTCGTGTCTTCTCCCAACCACAGTTCAGAGAGGTGGCCACTGACAGGCCCTTGCTCTCTGCAGCAAAGCCCGCCTGCCTGACATCTGGGAGATAATCTGTAGGTTGACCGATAAATAAAATCCTATAAAATACAGTACAGTTATCATCAGTTATTATATATGAACTCTTACCAACTAGTCTATTTCTTTTCTTTTTGATTTTTTGAGAAGTTTTAAGAAAGACAGAAAAGCCCAATCTATTCAATCTATTTTTTAAACATGTTTTTTCCTGAATTTACTCATTAGTGTATCTTTCACATCTACAGTGTTCTGGGCCCCATGTTAGATTCTGGGGATTCAAAGATGCAGACTATAGGGCTGCTGCTTGAGGACTATTCAAAATCGAGTGGCTGACAAATGACTCTACGTGTGTTCAGACCCTTTCACAGACTAAACCAAAGGGTTCCAGGGCCCAGAGAAGGCTTGGCCTTTTCCCGGAGCAGGTAACGCCTGAGCTGAGCCAGACGCGGGCGAACAGCAACCTGGAAGGGAAGCAGTGCCGTCCTGTTGGTCAGCTCAGGGCTTTACTGAGAGCGCTTGCTGGCGGCCCACACCAGCGCCAACGGTGGCCTGTGTTTCACATGGTTCGGGTTTTCAAAAGCCTTTCATATATTTTCTTCCATTTGACCCTTAAAAATAACCGTGAGAGATTACAGGCAGATTGCAGAGCAGCCTCCCCACCGTGCGCTCAGGTTTGAGCACTAGAGGCGTTGGGGATGGGCTGGCAAGTCTGAAAGTCCTCCATGTGGCCAAGCTAGAGACTCAACAGAATGCCATTCTCTATTTCTTTTCAAGGGGATGGATGCAAAATCTGGTTTGCTATTGAAAAACAACAGAAGACTTAACCCCGATTCTTTTTTCATTACACCAGAGATAATACCTTAAAACAGCCTATGTTTTCAGCAAACCACCTATGCTTATATTTCCAATAAAAATATTGACACTACCTTTGCCACTCCTCCCCTCCCCAGCAAGGAACCATAATGAACTGTACAGGTGAGCACACCCTCATAGTCAATCCCACACGTCCAGGCATGTTCATTAAACCAAAACGACGCACAGTGAGGCCACAGCGAGGTGACACACCCTCAGAATATTCTACTGCAGACTTTCTTCTACTCACTCTGTCAGCCGTCTCCTCTCGGAGAAACTGATCACTGTTCCATCCGAGGAAATTTGCAGAGCAGGATGAGCTGTTTCTCTCAACAAGCGAAATCTGGTTCCTATTGCAGTCAAGAAAATATGATTATAACATTGCCACAATGTCAAGCGCTGTCCCTAGGCCAAGTCCCATATTTCAGACCTTAATCGGCCCCACTCCTGACATCAAAACACCCCAATGTTTTCAGGTCCACAGTGAAAATTTCATAAGGCATTAGTGAATGCCAGGGGCCGGTTACCTCTGCTGGTGTGTGCCTCCTGAACTAGCATTTGCTGTGCTCTGCAAGGTGTGCTCCTTACAGCAGAAGCACATATCACCTGGAGTTGAGTTAGAAATGCAGAATCCCAGGCACCACCCCAGACCTCCTAAATCAGAACCTGAATTTTATAATAACCTCAGGAGATTCATGTGCACATTAAAGTTTAAAAATGCTCTGGTTTAACCTAAAGTCGTGGTTCTAACAGTGGAAGGCACAGGCACCATGTAGGGACTGTAGGGGAAACAGTTCTGGGCAGGCAGCCCTCCTGTCTTCTCTTTATAGAGATCAGGCAGTCCCTCACTGCATCGCAAATGAGACACATGCCTGAGTTTTTGCTGGTTAAGCATATCATTTAATGTGCTAACTCAATCTTGTGCCATCTTTGGGCTTAGAATAAAATAGTAAAAATGTTGCCTTTCCATTCCTTAGTTCTTTTCACAATAATTGAGAACAGCCAAACATTTTTGTTGGCATAATCTGTACTATTTTCTCCAAAATGTCATTGAACTGTTTTATCACCTCCTTGAGTTATTATTCACCCATTCAATAAACATTAATTGAAACAAACAATGTGGTGTGCACAAACAGAGAAATAAGACAGAAGCTTACAATGCAATAAAATAAGAATATCCCCATCCCACACACACTAAAAACATACAAATCATAACACATTGTAGGGCAAACAAGAATCATCTGGGGAAATTACACACGCACACCAGAACCCATCTGCAAATCAATTAGATCAGGATCTCCAGGACCGGGACCTTGGGCATTTGTATTTTTTAAGCACCCTGACAGACTGTTCATGGGTAGCCAAGGCTGAGGCCCTCTAAATCAGAAAGGTAAAAGAAACATCTTGACCCTTGACCAATCTTGGATCCTTATGCCGAAAACCTAACCCAGCCAGCAGGTTGGGGCCTTTAGGAGGTTGCCTTTGAGGATGTCTCTGCTGTGTACAAAGGAGACAGTACCTCTGGTGGAAATGAGCGCAGCCTCACTCTGTTCGCTTGTTCCAAACGTATTGATGGCTCTCACATAGAAGAAGTAATTATCGTTGGGCTGGAGGTTAACCTTCAGCTGGAGTCCTTTAATTCCAGAGAAAGATCTAAATACAAAGGGAGGGCAGTAACTTTAAATACAATGCAAGGTGAGCTCTTATCAGAAGCATACATCACCTAGAAGTGAGTTAAAAATGCAGAATCCCAGACCCCACCCCAGAACTACTGAATCAGAATCTGTATTTTGATCAAATATGACTCATCAAATTTCAACCCGATAGTGAATGAACATCTTTCATTAACAACATAGAACTTATTTTTATTCTCTTTTACTGACCACTGGTGTTAGCCAGCAAGATTGTACCAGGTGGTCACTGCTCGCTAAGATTAGTTTATGAAATCACTTCCACCTTCATCAACTTTTGTCCAACAAATGGCTTTCAAACTGCTCTTTGGAATAAAACGAGACAACGTTGTTGCTTTTTAAAATTCAGTACCAGTTAATGAATCTCCAAGGATATACTATTTTCTTTATCAATTTTTGGTTCAGGGGCACTTTTGGATTAAGATGATGTTAAAACAATCTCCAACACAAAAGACCCTAATCACCCAGGTAAGGGATGTAGAATTGTGGAAAACGTAACATGAGTGATGATTCTCAGCACGGCCATCGTGCTGAAGTCATAGAAACCAAGACCTCCAAAGAACACAATGTTGTTTAAGGTGAGCTTAATCCTGGCAAGAAAAGAGAATTCTAATTGCCAAACAGAACCCCCCAAACTGCTTTTCTTAAAATTCCCATTCACATGAAAGGAAAGCGATGGTAGTGGCAGCTAGTGGGCAGCAGGATGGAGAGGACCCTGTGGCAGCCCACCCATTTAAACACTAACGGACGTGCTGGATTTGAAGAGGGTGCTCTCGGAAGCTGTCAAGGCATGGGACAGCTTTGTGCCTTTTTTCAGTTCTCTTGATTCTGCTTGATATCATGGTCTGGAGTATTTACACAAATAAAACACATAAGTGCTCCTCCTTTTGGCCTCCATTTGAAGAGGCTTTGGAGAGAATTACAAGTTAGTTTTTTACTAACAAAAGAACGCCTAACCCAGGTGCTGAGGAGCAAGTCAGGTTCCTGGGAGATGCAGGTTCCATGGCGGCCAATGAAAACAGCAACATGGTGGCTTTCTTGTTCATTCTCAGGAGAAGGCTTTGTAAAAGTCTGTTTGCTTTGTTTGTTTCTGCGTTTCTTTCTGTGTGTTTTGTTGTTTATGAACCTACCACAAAAGCTTCAAAGAGTTGCCACTATTCATTCATAGATTTTTTTCAAGGTTATTTCCACTTCTGTTGATTTGTTTCACTTATGCTATCTACCTTGGACAATTACATGAAGAACCAGGAAAAGGGGAAAAAATAATTGAATCAGAACACAAATTAATTTAGAAGTTTTTAAAATCATAAAATCTTTACAGAAGAACAAGCTTCCTACCCTCACCCCTCCATTTCTAAAAGCACCAAAACTCCAATGTGATCCTCAGAAAGAGGGAGGGGGGTGTGGAGAGGAGCAGCCTGGCGCTATTTCTGTATCTGCTCTTTAGTGCCTGTGTCTGGGAAAGGTCAGCGAGTGTAAACCCCTCCAATGTTATTGGTTGTTATTTTAGAATGTACCATCTGACCAGAACCTGGGGGAGCGTGCTATCTTTAGATGTGCTGAGAATGGGTCCGTGCAATTGAGCCACATGTCCACTGACAACTAATTATGCTTCAGTTAGTTAAAGAAAAATATGTCCTACAATTGACAATTTAATTCTCCCAACTAATATCTAGAATATCATTCTGGGGTAAATGTACAGCTTATTCTACTTGAATTGATGGCTGAAGAGATGTTTTAAATGTACATTAATTATAGTAAACAGTAAAATTATTGTCTCAATAAGCACACTGGGGTCTGAACTGAATTTCAGACTTCATTCACTCATTAAATAAATATTTATTGATCACTTATCATGTGCACAGGCTCTGCCTGAGAGGAAGTTAAGTAAGGAAGGAAATTTCATCTCCAGAAACTAGATAGAACTTACTGACTTCATTTTGAAACGATGCAATTGTTAAAGCCAAGGGTGCTGTTTTGGGGGGTGTTTCCTCTTATGTTTTATGAAGTCTGTCAAGGAGGAAATCCCACATATATAGTCAACTGCATGCTATGTTGACTGAGGTTAAGCCAAATATAGAATCAGACCCTTCTTTCAGCGCCTGAACAGGTCATGCAGACTTCACAAACATGCACAGCAACCTCGCCAAGTCTGTGAATAAAAGCACCGGGCCTTTAAATGAAAGTAATACAAGAGGCGGTGTTTTACTGTTTATAAGTTGCCATCCTATGCTCAAGAACCAAGAACAAAGCAAAAAAGCTTAGATATAAATGGTTCATTTCCATGCCTATTTATTTTTTTGTCTGATCTCACTTAAATGTCATAAAAGTCTTCACATCAGCTGTCCCTCCTTTTTATCCAAATGAAAACTTCCAAAAATTTTGAAATTTAAAAACTGAAGAGTGGCATCCTCCCATAGATGATATATATATTTTTTAACTTCAAAAACAAAAATTTGTCAAAATTGCAACTGAATCCACACGACTTATAATGAGCCTGCAGTTTGCAGAATTCAAATTCACAGAATATGCAAACTGAGGTGATTAGACAGCCAATGAAACCACAGCAAATTGTTGGTGCTTAGTAAGAAGGGATTTTAGCCTTATCGTGATCTGTTAGAAGTTTAGAGCCAATTGTAACATTCAAAAGACAACAAGAAATGTGACTCAAACGGTCTCACTTGGCGTCATAAGTGTGGGATTTGACTACAAGTGCCACAGAGCAGTGGAGAAGAGCTTTATATGTGTAGTTTCCAGGAACTCGAGGGCAAGGAAGTGTCTAGAAACCCTGGCTCATCAGCAAATTAGCCGATCGCTGGCGAACATAAGCACACTGTGGAGCAAGTCACAGAGCTCTGAGCCCAGCAGGTCTTCGGAGGACCCAACCTGCACCTCTCTCCTCTGGCAGGACAAAGGACGCTTGTTAAACTCCGATGCGGCAAAGAAGACAGAAACAACTTAAAGGAGACCCATTGTCTCCTCAGAAGTCTGAAGGGCGACCATGTGAATGAGACTGATTGCTTCTGGGTTTTTGTTTGTTTGTTTGTTTGTTTTTTGTGTTTTGTTTTTTTTCAGAAGGTAAATGAGTGGAAGCCACTAGGAGGCTGATATCTGCTCAATACAATGAGTGCCTTTCTAGCTTGAGTCCTTCCATTCTTTAGTTTTCACAAGGAATGATCGAAAAGTTTGCCAGATTCTATAAAGTAAAAAAAAAGTTAGTGCCCTAATGCTTAATGAGAAAATACTAAAAGCATTCCCATTAATTAAGTCAAAGGGACAGACATGAGGTTAAAAAGTTGGGAGATAGGAGGTAAAATTGTTACTATTTGCAGGTGATATGACTTTATTTAGAAAACATAAGAAAATTAGCTGAAAAACTCTTACACAATAAGAAAATTCAGTAAGATGGCTAGGTGTGAAACTAATATAAGAAATCAAAAGCCTTCATATACAAATAACTAAATAAAGATAAAACACAAGAAAGAGCTGAAAAACTTACATAATAAGAAAATTCAGTAAGATGGCTAGGTGTGAAACTAATATACGTAAGAAATGAAAGGCCATCATATAGCCCTGACCAGTGTGGCTCAGTTGGCTGGGTATCCTCCTACAAAGCTAAAGGTCATTGGTTCAATTCCCGGTCAGGGCACATGCCTGGGTTGCAGTTTGGTCCACAGTCGCAGTATGGGCTAAAGATAACCGATCGATGTATCTCTTTCACATCAATGTTTCTCTCCCTCTTTTTCTCCCTCCCTTCCCCTTTCTCTAAAAATAAATAAATAAAATCTTCTAAAAAAAGACTTCATCTACAAACAACTAAATAAAGATATAACAAAAGAAAGACCTTATTTAAATAGTGGCACCACAAAGACCCCCTCATAGCCAAAGCAATCTTAAGAAAGTAGAACAGAGTTGAAGGTATCACATACCCTGATTCCAAACTATACTACAAAGCTATAGTAATCAAAACAGTATGGCAGGGAGCACAGGGTACCCACAGGCCTCTCCATCTCGAGGGCTGTGTCGGGCTGCTGCCATGCAAGAGGAGCAGGGACAGAAAGCACTGTTCCACCAGGAGTTGGACAGGGAAGTACTGAGTCTGTGGTGTCATGGGCCCCCTCCCTGGGCCTCAGCACCCAGATGCAGAGCCCCCATGTCCCCTCATGGCTGAGCCTGAGTAATCCCTGGGTTCTCCCATGTCCTCTCCCTCCACTCTATTTTCCTGCCCTAGTTGCCACTACTCTCAGCCATCCTGCCTCAGGCTTGAGGTGTCCAGCCCCATGCCAGAAATGCGGATCCTGCCCATGAGGAAGACTGTCTCCAAGAGCACCCCCAAACTGGCAAGTGGCAGGCTGCATGCCCCTCTCATCGCAGGTGGCTGGTACATGAGGGGAAGGACAAAGTGGGTATCTTGCAACATCCAGATGGCACAGTTTTGAAACAACTACAGCCACCTCCAAAGGGTCCAAGAGAGCTAGAATTCTATAACATGGTTTATGCTGCTGATTGTACTGATAGTGTTCTTCTATAACTATGAAAGTATCTGCCAAAATATTGCAGCATCTGGTCACCTCCCACTGTACCAAATGATTTATATGTAAAACTAGATGACATGACCCATAAATTTAATAAGCCCCATATAATGGATATAAAGATAGGGTGAAAAAGTTACGATCCTTTTGCCTCATCTGAGACGATGCAGCAACGGGTCAACATGTACCCACTAATGGAAGAGATCTGGTTTTTGGTGCTTTGAATGAGGGTTTATCATGTTCATTCTGATCACTAAGAAACACAAAACCAGCACTATGGAAGAAGCTTAACAAAAGAAACTCTAAAGGATGGAGTTTCCAGTTTTTTTCATAATGGATTCTGCTTAACTGTTTGAGTCCCAAGCAGTGCGATTGCGCTGCTGACAATACCCCCTGGGACTCAAACGGTTAAGAAAAGATGCTGTTGCTGCCAGTATTCAGAAGATTGAGAGTATTCTGCAGTGATTTGAAAGCCAGAAGCAGTTTAACTTTTATGTAAGTTCATTACTATTTGTTTATGAAGGTTCATCTCAGCCAACCACTACAAAATCAAATGACAGAACTTTGGCAGAAAAGCTTTTGTCCAAAGAACAACTCCCAGACACACATGTACTAGAGTTATAATAATAACTTTCAAGTGTTAAGTTCCACAGCGGATGGAAAAACAGAGGTTTCAGTAGGCAAAAGCTTGTCCAAGACGTATGCTCGTCACAGGAAATGTATTTAAAAAAGCATCACAAGTCAGACTTCACTGAAAGTTGAAAATATAGCCCTGGCTGGTGTGGCTCAGTGGATTGAGTGCTAGCCTGTGAACCAAAGGGTCACTGGTTCGATTCCCAGTCAGGGCACATGCCTGGGTTGCAGGCCAGGTCCCCAGTTAGGGGCGTGCAAAAGGCAACCACCCATTGATGTTTCTCTTCCTCTCTTTCTCCCTCCCTTTCCCTCTTTCTAAATACAAATAAATAAAATATTTAAAAAAAAAAGAAAGTTCAAAATGTGAGCAAGACAAAGGGTGGCAGAGTAACTGCCCCTGGAGAGGAGCATTGAGTAGGTAAAGTATAGGTAGAAAGGGGACTCAATTTTCACTGTATTCCCTTTTGTATCTTTTAAATTTGTACCATATATATACACATTATCTATCCAAAATTAATTAAGTCATTTATTCTTAGAGCTATATTACAAAGCTCAGGAGTTTGGGAATTGATTGACTATGTTTGCAGAATGTAGATTAATTTGAACTTTATAAAGTAGCTTCTCTAAAAATTTGATAATTTAACAATGAACTACCATCAAAATGAAAAGAGAACCAACTGTATGGCAGAACACATTGACCAATGATACATTGGACAAAGGTTCAATCTCCAAAATATGTAAAGAACCAATACCACTCAACACCAGGAAGCAAACAATCCAATGAAAAAATGAGCAAAGGATCTGAATAGACACTTCTCCAAGGAGGACATACAGAGGGCCCAGAGACATGTGAAAAGATGCTCAATGTCACTAATCATCAGAGAAATGCAAATTAAAACCACAATAAGATATCACCTCACACTGGTCAGAATGGCCATCATTAACAAATCAACAAACAACAAGTGCTGGTGAGAATGTGGAGAAAAGGGAACCCTAGTGCACTGCTGGTGGGAACGCAGACTGGTGCAGACACTGTGGAAAACAGTATGGAGTTTCCTCAAAAAATTAAAAATGAAACTGTCTTTTGACCTAGAGATTACACTGCTGGGAATATACCCTAAGAATCCCAAAACACCAATTCAAAAGACCTTATGCACCCCTATGTTCATAGTGGCACTATTTACAACAGCCAAGTGCTGGAAACAGCCTAAGTGCCCATCAGCAAATGAGTGGATCAAAAACTGTGGTATATTTACACAGTGGAATACTAGGCAGCAGAAAGAAAGGAGGAACTCCTCCTACCTTTTGTGACTGCATGGATGGAACTGGAGAATATTATGCTCAGTGAAATAAGCCAGTTAGTGGAAGACAAATACCATATGATCTCACTTATAAGAGGAATCTAATGAACAAAATAAACTAACAAGCAGAATAGAACCAGAGCTATGGAAACATGGAACAGACTGACAGTAGTAATGGGTTCCGGGGGGGGGATGGTGGAAAGAAGGGGAAGGGACTAGTCAAAGAATATGTATGAATGATCCATGGGCATGGACAACGGTGAGGGGCTGACTGTGGGAGTGGGGGTGGGCTGGGCAGAAGGAGGGCAAAGAGGGGGAAATTGGGACAACTGTAACAGAATAACAATAAAAACCCAAATGATTCATGTGGAATGGAAGGAAGGCATGCACATGTGCTCAAGGTAACCCGAGGGGCTAATAACCATGAGGAACGGCTGTTCTCTGCACTTGGATCTACGCCTGTTGTCTCCTGGGGCGGCGGCAGCACGTGTACAAACCACATGGAGGAACCCAGTGCTGTGACTCCTGGAAGCAGCCTAGGAGGGTGCTGTCACTGCATTACACAACAGATGGCTACGTAAAAATGGTTTTCACAAAACACAGCGGGCTCTTCCCGGCACTCCTGTTGGTAACACCAACATTCAGCCAGTCGATCAGCCCATTCAATGTGAACTGTGAACAGAGCACACTGCTGGGGCCTCTGGGGACCAGCTAGGAAAGGGGTGTTTCCCAAACCTGCCTGGGCACATTAAACGTTCTGAGTCAAAATCTCTTAAGAGAGGCCCATGAATCTAAATGTTAACAAGCATCCTCATTAGGTTGATCAGTTGGGTTTGGAAAACATAATCATAAGAAGTGTGGGGTGAGAAGGGATGAGAGGGTGAAGCAGGATAAACAAGAAAAATCCATGAGAACATAAAGCAATATTAAATACAAAAACAACTAACTAAATAGTTCAAGCTGTTGGAAGCCATTTGTAAAACCTTAACTAATTGTACATATGGAACTTTTCGTTTAAGATGAAAACTTTTGGTTAAATTAGGATTAGGAAGAAAATCCTTTGTATACTGGTTCTCATTTTTTAAAACACTTGGCAAATAAAAATATTTGAACAGGACTACTTTTCTTCAGATAAACGAGGATGCTCTGAGACTCACTGTTCACTAAACGTCACTGTTAGCTCATAGAAGCGCAGAAACCTGACATAAGCGCTGGATGCGGCCGACCATGGGACTCAGGCTTTGCTGTAATTAGAGTTCTTGCAAAATCAAAGTGAGCCAAGGCCTCCAGCAGAAGGATCCTGGATTTTTGTTTTCTCTGTAGCACCCCCCAAGGCCTCAATGGATCATTTGTATTTCAGACAGAGAATCCCAGGAGCCTAGTAACATTCATTCCTCTGGAACCCCTAATCTCTCCTTTGCCACGTCAAGGCCACACATGTGGACAATTACTTGAGGTCCCATAGAACTTGCCTGCACAGAACGGTGATTTAACAACATGCTTTCAGGTCCCACTTACAGAAATGGTTACATGGGGAATGTTTTTTATGAAACTGCTCTTAAAGACAATTACTATTATCTTGTTCAATAGCCCCTATATAAATGTCTGCATGAAAAATTCATCTTAGAGCTGAATGTCAAGAAATATAATTGTCTCTCTTAGTGAAATGTTGTGCTTCCTTTTTAAAAAGAGACAAGTTATGTAATCTCTTTCTTTCTCACTCTTGCTCTCTCCCCCTCTTGCTCTCTCCCCCCGTCTCCTGTTTTCATCTTAGCTGCCAGGAAGTACAGATTTAAATTTTATGTTCCATTGAGGTACTGTTCTTAACCCGTGCTTTCTGATACAATCTCCTCACCCCTGCATTATCTGGCTCTTGTTCTTACCGGGTTGTTTTTAATGGTTCTAGTGCATCTGGGTCTTTTACTGGAACACTTTTGGAAACTGACAGAACACAAGTCAGAGTGAAGGAACAGGTTGGCTTCCATTGACTGGGGTTTTACTATACAGCCAGGAGTTATATAGGATTTTAAATAATCAAAGTTAAATGAAATTCGTTTGGGAAGATTTAGGAAAAGCTGAACGGCAAGAATGCTGGGGGTGGAGAGGAATCATCTTCCTATTAGTCGCTCTCCCAAGGGCTCTTGCACAGGGATGTTACAACCTGGGTCAGGAAACCAACACCACATAAAGGTGAGCTCTTCGTTCATAATCACTTAATGAATTTTGGCTTGATTACGTCAGTGATCCTCCTGTTACCCTGTGAAGCCAGCATGGGGCGGGAACACATCCTCCTTTACCCACAGGGTGCAGAAAAGGTCAAATCATTTGGGACTGACCATCGGTCAGTCACCACCTAATCAGCTTAGTAAAGAGTTTTTTTTTAAAAAGAAAGAAATGCTGAGATTTTTCACCTCATTCAGGCACTAAGTTCATTAGGAAACTCATCTTTATTTGTCCTTATTACATAGCTGGAGCAGCAGGTGTACCTAGCTGGAACACCCAACTGTGACAGACAATTCTGTTCCTGCCCCACCACATGTGGCCCCCAAAACTGGAAGCAGGAGGAGTGTGAGCTCACAGGCCCAGCACCCAGAGTCCAACACCCCTTAGCCCAAGGGTCTCCCCGTCCACAGCCATGGTCAGGGGTCGGGAGCAGGAGGTCCACACCAACCACCTCTGTGGCATACTGAGTCTCACAGATTTGTCACTCAGTGCACAGCTTCCCTCTGCGCAGCCCACACAGCTAATCCCTGTACTATATTTCTCTCAGCTTTCCCTCCTCCACCCACAGTTCTGCTGACTTCTCTCCACACAGGAGAGACAGCACAGCTGAGGAAACAGCCGAGCGGTGGAAAATTTTTGAAAGTGTTTTGAGCCCACCCAACCTGAGGAGAGCATTCAAAGAAAAACAGGAAAGGGTGAGTAGGAGCTCCCTCAGCCCCCGCACACAAGCCAGGGATTGTCACTCCCGCCTACCCTCAATCCCTGCAGGGGCCGACTGCTGCGATGAGCTGCTGGTGCCCACACAATGAAATATGCAAGTGTGTTTTCTGTGAGGATTATGGAATGGAGGCAATTGCTTGGCTATTTCAGACACTGCGTCATGGAACTTGGGGGCACAATAGGCTCATTTCTCTTGAACGCCCACCGTAAGAGTTGAACCAGCACTTTTGGTCTGAAATTGGAATATCCTAGAGGCCATCATACTGAGAGAAGAAACGCAGGTCTGTGTTTCTGTGTATGTGTGCACACATGCATGTTGTCGTATTACTCAGCCTTTTCGCTTCCTTTCCACTTCTCTTCCTACTCCAGACCAGAACAGCTTTTAAGGCTGTCTGTCTTTTCAGGGCCTGGGTGTGAGAAAGAGATGTGAAGTCATTTAGTTCTTAGTTCTGTTTAGTTCTCTCTCTCTCTCTCGCTCTCTCTCTCTCTCTCTCCCCCTTTGCTAGAGATTCCAGCCAGCTAGATGAGGTGGAGTTGGCAAGCACAAAAAATTAGCTAAGCCTATCATTCATCCTTTCATTCATTAAACAGACATGTATTGAATATCTACACAGATAAGGTCCCAGCCCTCACCTAGTCAAACTGAGTCACATCAAAAAGAAGTCATCTTTGATCCTCTTACTTCCCTGCAATGGCCTCCAGATTAATTTTTGGATCTGGGCGAGCATAGGGTTTTTGCATAGAACCTAGAACCTACGTAAGGGCTCTGCAACCAATGGATAAACAGGATTATGTGTCCTTCACTACCAAGTGACCCTTGAAAAGGTTTCCAGCCTATAGATTAGACTAGTTGTGTCTCCTAGTTAAGTAGCCAAACACTAAAATTAGCTCATTCACCATTCTTCTTTACTTTGTTGGCACAGTTCTGCCCCCCCAAACCGCCCCCCCCACCACCATTTTGAATTAGAGACTATTTTCAAAGCTGGTCTAACTTTCCTTGTTGGTGCCAGTATCATGAATGTAATGCTAATTGATATGTACCCATTTAGGTAACATTTATTTATTGAGTAGCTACAATATGCCAGACACGGTCCCAGGCATGGAGGTTGCAACTTTACATAATGATTCTTTCATGTAGACAAGTGAGTGGGATCAGACAACCCTTGGCTTGCTGTTCTTTCCAAACACAAAATAGCTTTAATTATGCACTGCTGGGCAGAAAACCAAAGTGAAGAATGTGGTTCTAATAGAAGGGAAAAGTAGGGATTATTTGCTTCTGTTGACTAGCAATGATCAAGTTTTGAGGTCCTTTGTTTATCAGTTCTACGGTCTGACTAGCTGTCTACAGCTGACATCTTAGAGGCTGAGCAATACAGATTATAGTTAATGTTTGACAGAGTTTTGAACCATCAGACACTCTAAGGAATGTTTTAAAGTAGTTGTTAGAACCAGATGGTCCAAAGACCTAAGACACATGGCTGCTCCAAAAGAGTAGAAGTTTCCTTCCCTCCTGAACTCTTAAGTTGGAGAACCAAAAGAATTACCAAAGAGGTTTGCAGCCCTGGGCCTCTGAGATCAAGGATGAATTATTTCACAGTCTGTTGATGCCCACCTGGGGGATAAGGCCTTGCAGCTTCTTTATTGGTGAGGGATGACTCTGATACGGTCCAACAGCAATAAGACTTAGCAAATGAGCAGGGTTGTGATTTGTGCCCAACGAAATTTTGCTGGCTTCAAAAACTTATCTATTGTGAGGCCAGCAAAGATCCAGAGACTGGAGAGTTACCCCTGGGCTGTGGATTGGACACACCATTCCACCTCCTGGTACTGACAGGTCTGTTTGCACCTAATTGGAAAACAGCTCCATCTCCAACATAGCTCCAAACTATCAACAAGGCTCTGCTTGTGGAATTTCCCTTAATTTCTAAACTTGCTGGATGATATCCATTCAATAATAAAGGATGCTTGTATTGTCCCATAACTACTATACACTTCTACTTATCCAGCCTCTCAGATGCTCTTCTTTAATGAGAAAAATAAAAACCCACTGGCAAAATCTCAAATAGAATAAACTAACAACAAGCCTTATGTTTTAATAAGCTCCATTTCTGTCCTAATGAAACTGGTGGATGGCCATTCTCCCCCTACAAATAGAACTGTCACTTGTTCCTTTGGCTTTGACAGATGGGTTTGTTTGGAATGCATTGTTCATTGTTGATATCAAATAGACTTTTGTTTTTGATTTGAGGACCCTAGAATAATCAGCGAAAGGGAAACATTAATCAAAGGGGTTGACATCTATGTGACAAAGGAAGCTAAGGATACATGGTAGCTCCCAGTTGTCAGGCTGTTGAGGAATGCCCACTCAGTCTGCGTAAGGACACAACTTTTAGAACTAGTGGAAAGAATAAGACAGGTCTAAGTTTGAATCCTGACTCCACACTCTCACTCCATCATTTAATACCACGGTCAAATTATTTAACCTTCCTGGGTCTCATTTAATGGAGATCATTTCTTTCCTCCTAGGAACACTGAGAGGGTGAAACGAGATTTGGCACGGTTCCTGGCATGCTGAAGGCCCTCAGTGGATGCCACGGCCCCTCCCACCCCCCTTTCTCTTCTCCCTGTAGCTACATTTATGAGGTTACATCACAGTTCCCTCAGTGACATGGCTGCTAGGTCTCAGAGTTTCCAGATTTCTGCTGATTTAAGAATCCAACTGTGCTGACATGATTTATGCAAATGGAAGCTGGGGACTGATGCCATAACAAGGAGGAGTCATCTGAGAACACCCCTCAGACAGAACTGGAGCTTCCTCATGTGTGGTGGACAATGGTGGGAGAGATGGCCCTGGGGTTCAGGGGCTCTGACACAATGTTCTCGCAGCATCAGAAGTTTTTTGTAGGAAAGGTCTAGGGCTCCCCTAAGTCATATTAAACAGGGGGTAGCAGCTTGGACTTTGAAATCTAACAAAGCAGCATTTGAATCCTGAGTGCCCACTCACGAGCTCAGTAGCCTCTCAAAGAGTCTGTTTTCTGTCAGAGTTCTTCTGAAGATTAAATAAGGCCACATACATAAGGCATCTAGGACATTGAGTTGGCCCAGAGTAAACGCTTAATAAAAGTCAGTTATACTCTCTCTCTGTGTGTCTCTGTCTCTCCCACTCTCCCTCCTCCTTTTCTTTCCACCCTCTCCCCTCTCCACCTCCCCTCAGCTCTTCGCTGAGTATTGAAGCCTGCCTCACAGCAACTGGCATGTTAACAGAGATGCACATTTATTCCTTTCTCACTTCTGCTGAAATGCCTACATCCTGTCCATTCACACCCCACTCAACATTAATTCATCCTTTGATCATTATCTTGTGAAGCCTGTCTTCACACTTGAAAGAAACTATAATTATTGCTCAGTGGTATGAAACCTCATATCGTCACTAAATAAATAGTTGTTGATTGATCATGAAAATAAGAGCTTAATAATATACTTCATTGAAAAGCTGCCTAATTCATACCATTATTTCCAAGTTCCATAACCTACCACAAGAGTTTATCTCAGTAAATTTGATTTTAAAAAAAGCTTAATATGTCTCTATCAAAATATGAATATTAAAAATAATGATCTGAACATAAAGTTGTCCTATTGCTATGGAATGGAGGTTAAGAAAACACAGCTTCAGTAAATCAATTAACATTTATCAAATTTTGGCTTCATAATTCTAGTGAGAAATCTTTACATTTCTTTTTTCCTGCAAAAATCTCTAGATCCTTCATGTCCTTGGAGAGGCAGG
This sequence comes from Macrotus californicus, assembly GCA_007922815.1. Taxonomy (NCBI): domain Eukaryota; kingdom Metazoa; phylum Chordata; class Mammalia; order Chiroptera; family Phyllostomidae; genus Macrotus; species Macrotus californicus. Next base: position 2,116 of record VMDR010004017.1, on the reverse strand, counting down.
TATGTCTCTGTGATTATATATGTAATTAGCTCCCTTAATATTAGCAATATGTTACAGAGACATTCAAATTTACATTTTACATTTACACATTACCAATACATGTTTACATTGGATACAAGCTCACCATTAGTTTCCTGAGTGAGGTGGTACCTAGTCTGATATCACTAAAATAATTATACTAAAATGAGCTAAAAATACACATAAATCCTGTCTAATAACTCACGTTAAATATACCTCAAAGAATGTTTTCTTATTAAAATTCACATACATTTTTCTTACAAGGAAGCTATTATTCTGCACTGTGCCCTGTATATTATTACAAACTTTGCGTTCATTGACAGAGTTGCAAATCAAGTCAATTTAATTAGCTCAGCAGTACTTCAGGAAGCTTTTCACTCTCTGTGAACATAAGCTCAGAGGTTAGCTTTGGACCCTGAGCTGGGTGACTGGCCCCCCAGGTTCTCTCTGTGGAGAGGTGGGGTCTCCCATGGAGAAGGATCCTTACCTGAGGCCCTCGCCCTCTGGAGAGTGCTGTCTGCAGTACTCTAGAGTATAGGTCTCAGTGGCCTCTGGGTTGGCAGACCGCCATCGGATGGTGGCCGTGTTCCAACACACGGTACAGTCCTCGACACGGATCACCGGGGTGGAGGGTGCTGTAGAGAGAGAACCAAGTCAGCTATGGAGCAGTCAATGCCAGTTCTGCTTCCCTGGAAGCTGGGAAGAAAGCTTTGGTATGATTGTATTTCAATTTTTGATGAAAAAATACATTTCGGGTTAAAAATCCCAAAGGTATAAAAACATATATAGTGAAAAATCTCCCTCCCACTCTGCCTTCCACAGTGTCCAGTTTTCACCCATCCCCCAACCATGTCCAATATTAGCTTCCTATAAATTTTACCTGAACTTCTCTATACTAATATAAGCAAATAAAAATAAAGACAAATGCCCCATTCCCTGTACACAAAAGTTAGCCATGATCTTGCTTTCAGTGAGTGCTTGATAAATGTTTTAAAGGCAAGAAGAAAAGACAAAACAGTAGAAGTAAGTCATTTATTTCCCTGAGGTAGGCATGATTACCTTAGAGGCAATTCAAAGCTTGCTTCAGCCTCTGGTGGAAAGACTCCATCATGGGAATGCATTGTCAGCTAATACTATTAAAAAACCTTTTGGGGGCTCCTAGCACCCATGTGATAAAGCCTGAACTTCTAAGCCATTTCTGATTCTGCCCTAGCCCCAGCCTGTCTCCAGGACCCCTCTGGAGCGCTCTCACAATAACTTGTGTATAACTGGGTCAGGGCCCTTACCACCAATTTTTTAGGATTATCTACTTTGTATCTCCCCCCACTGGATTATGAGCTTCTTGGGAACAGGAACCCAGCCTTATTCATCATTGTATACCCAGAAATACATAACACCCAAAATGCAATAGGTGTCAGTAAATGCTTGTTGGCTGATATTAACAGTCTGTGAAGAATTGAGTATTGCTTCCTAACCCCTTAACATCTTACCTGTTCTAAAAATTGCCCTTTCGCTGGGCAGGCTACATCCGGTGAAGTTCACAGCCATTACCCACACTTGATAGTATCGGTCAGGTTCCAAATCTTCAAAAATGCAGTAGCTTTCTTTCACTGTAACTCTGTATTCTTCTACCAAGTCTAGCATAAAACACAATCATAAACTCTAGGGTGCCTTCCAAAGTTGATTGAAAGTTATTGTTATTGCAAAAAATTAGTCTATGACTTTTTTCAGTGGAAAACCCAAACTGATAAGCTTACAGATATCATAATGCAAAAGAATGCAATAACATTCTGAAAATAGATATTTAGAATGACATAGTATTACTTGTGAACACTTATCCAAAAATAACAGTATTTTGTAAGATTCTTTTTTATCTTTTTGTTTTTATTATTTTTAATTGTATTTTTCTAAGATTCTGAGCTTCATAGAAATACTACAATTGAGCATTTCAATAGCAAATATTAAAATTGCACTAAAATTGCAGAGTTTATGTTAGCTTAAATCTCCATAATACATTCTCAAGATAATCCCTGAGAAGCAATGCCAGTATTTTTGGAGAGTATGTAATAAAATAGGACAACCTCATGTTTTCCAAACT
>VMDR010004016.1:0-64976 GCA_007922815.1 Macrotus californicus | reverse complement strand
TAGTGGTTAAACATTTATATAAGGCTTATTTTCTTAATTATTTAAACTTGAGATAATAGATTGACATTATTATTAGGACTAATAGATTGCAGTTTCCAAATTTAAAGAGGATTGGCATATGTGTTTGGGTTTTTCATTTAAAAATGTCTTTTTTTCCCTGTGTACTTTAATACAAACTTATTTTTTCAGCTATTCAAAATACATTCTTAACATCTAAGACCTGTTTGCTGCAAAGAATAATACCCCTAAAAACTGTCAAAGCAATACAAGTTAGTGATACTTTAAATTTTTTTTTTTTTTTTTTTTTTTTTTAGAGAGAGACAGGGACTGGGAAGGAGAAAGAGAGGGAGAGAAACACTGATGTGAGAAAGAGACATCAGTCATTTGCCTCTTGTATGCGCCCTGGCCGGGGACGAACCCACAACCTAGGTGTGTGCCCTGACCAGGAAATGAACCAGTGACCTTTTACTTGGCAGGACGACACCCAACTCACTGAGCCACACCAGTCAGGGAAATGACACTTTTTTTTCTTTAATGTAAGTGGAATAATACACTTAATAAAACCCATTACTATTTCCCCAAATACCTCTTGCATGTTTTTGCCTCCATCTCTTGGAATCCCTCATTTAATTCCATCTTACCAATATCTGATTATTATTCAATATTCATCTCCGGAAACCCATGTAGGAAGCCCTTCCCTGAACAGCCACAAGACCTGGTCCTCTGGTTGCAGTAGTCTCTCTGGCTCTTTCCCTTGGCTCTTCACACTAGTAGTTGTCCTTCGGTGCTTTTATAGTTTATCCCTTTCTAGACTAAGAGGCACTTAAAACAACCACTGTATCACTGTGTTTTAGTTTCAAGTTGTTAGATGCTTCATACCTATCACTGTACCTTGTGCCTAGGAAGTACTTCTGAACATTTATATTGTAGTTTCATTTCTTACATATTGACCCTCCTGTTCTCCTGGATAGGAAGAGATAGACATGGTACAGAACAAACACAGATGATTCTAAATTGCTTTTGCTTAATCTTCATAGAGCTTGACTTTTTTTTTTTTTTTTCAAAAAATAAAATGTTTTCTTAGTTTAAAATGTGTAGAAGTGTAGCTTGGGCAGAAAAGAAGGTTGAACTCACTGAAGGCAGGGATGTGTCCTGTAATCCGTCAAAGCGTTGTTGTGTTAACTCTGAGTTAGTAACTTTTATGCAGGAGCCATGGCATACTGCCCCACGAGGCTGAAGACCAGACAGACTTATTCGTGGGTTGGCAACCCATTGTTGGATCGAAAACTACAGTACCAAACCTACAAGTGAGTGATTTGTTTTGTCCGGGAAATGTAACTTCTCTAGGCTAAACTGTTAATAACTTGTATCTAGCCTGTTCTAGTTACTACAGGTTGAAGACTGAAGGACAGTAATTATGAATTGATTGTAAGGAGAGATTTTATTTGATGCAAGAAAATGGCACCATAAATATAGCAATTAGTGATAAAGGAAGACATTGTCAGGTTAATAAGTTTGATGTGTATCATAATGTCATATCTATTTAAAGTTGGATTCTATGTAATTCTGCATGGTAACAGGGTAGGATTAGATGTTGTCACTATGTCCTACCAGCCCTAGAGATCCCTGATTAATCTGATATGTTATTGGGCAGCTTTCATTCCCTCTGAAGCCTTTATTCTTGGTTAATAACTAAGAGAAGTAGGGTTCATATTAAGGCTTCTAGATTAATCATTCATGCTAACACAATTTATTCAACCCATGTTGTCTACTCTTACATAGAACTGGGTGATTTGGTTTCCTATTAGAGTTAGTCAGCAGAGAGAAACTACGGGATTTTCCGGTTGGAGAGCGCTTTCCTTTGTGCCCAGAGCGTCTGAAGAGGTTAGTCCGCACTAAGTGATTTTCCACGTGTTTTCCTTTTATTTCCTAGAGAAATAAACACGACATCAGAAGTTTGTTCGACTGAGAGTCACCTCCAAGTTGGACAGTTTGTATTGGTTAAAGGAGATGATGATGAAAATCCGTATGTTGCTAAATTGATTGAGCTGTTTGAAGATGGTAAGTTTGGGGTTGGAATGCAAACCATTCCTTGTCATGAGTAATTGGGAAGTGCTAGGTGGGGAGAGCGGCAGTTACTGGTTCCACTGTTCACAGCAGCATGTAGAGTGTGAACCCTGGACTCTGAGGTGCGGGCACTTCAGCACTAGCTATACCCTCTTCCATGTGGTGAACTTCTTTACTCACTAGAGCAGTACTGGATAAAAGGAGACTGGGGAGGGGCTCAAGAATTTAGCTTTTCTGTTATTTTTAGGACTGGGTAAGAATGGCCATTAAGGCAGGATTTTTGGAATAGAGCGAAAGGATGAATTCAGGAAGAAGGAGGAAGAAAAAAATAGGTGATTTGATCTTAGTTAGAGACTTGTCTAATTTTGGCATGAGGAAGTTAGTAATGAATTTTGCAGATTCAAATTCTTAATGAGAGAGGAGGTAAGTTGGATTGGTTTGAGTTGTTGTACAGTCAGTAACACAAACACTTTAGTAGGTGTTTTACCGAGGGACTTGTGTGTAAGTGTTGAAAAGACTGGAGGAACAAAAATATTGTTGCCCAGAGATCAGTGAGTGTAGAAAACCACTACTGCCCCTCAAACTGGAAGAGCAAAAGGGAAAGTAGTGTTAACCAGAGCCTGCAAGTCCGTGGTCATTGCTTCAGCTGATTCTCTGAGCCTTTAACTATCTGCAAAGCAGGGAAGAGCCCAAAAAGATGAGAATGGGGGAGAGCTCCAAAAGGAGGATTAAGATGAATTTGAAACTACACAGAACTGCCTCTTCCAAGAGCTAGAAGAGGAATGAGAGGTATTTAGTTCTGTGACAGTTTGTGTGCCTAAAATAAGGAATTGGTAGAGTGGGTGGATAAAGATGTTTTTATATTACCTAGATAGGAAGGCTATTTGGCAAGTATAGAGGAAGACCTCATCAAACTAATATCTACTAGGGGGAGCACTTCAGCAGCACGGACTTCTGTATTTGAAGTACGGGCCCTTGTGTTCGGGTTTTGGAACCCTTGTGTGGTGCTTCGTCTTTCTCTGCAAAGAGCTAAGGCGGGGAAAAGGCGATGATGGCGGCGGCACTGGGGTGCGTGTCCTTTCACTCGGAACTCGTGCCGGTGTGGAGTGATGCTAATGGTGCAGCACAGTGATGGAACCGGAGGTGGCAAGCACAAGTTTGCCAGAAGTCATCTCAGCGACGGGTACTCTGATTCTTGCCAAGATTTTTGTTTTTCTGCTGTTTGATGGCTTCTTTATCATCACTTACTTGTGAGATTTGTGCAGTGCCCTTGATTAGAATTGCTCCTTTCAAATGCCTTTTGTAATTTTTTTGAGGACTGATAGCCACCATTAGGAAGTGGGTTGTGTCAGATTACTGCTGGTTGGTCTTGTGACCACTGACAGATTATTTAAGGTCCCTGTAACTTGATTACTTCGCCTGTAGAAGGGAGCTAGCTATATAGCCGTACCTTGTGAGGATTAAAATATTATGTTAATCATGTATCAAGTGCTCAGCACAGTATCTGATACATGTGAAGTACCTAATAAAATATTCTCCCATTTTCTTAGCCTTACTGTTTCTACCTGTCTCTCCTAGATTCTGAACCTCATTTCGAGAAACGTGCTCGAGTACAGTGGTTTATCCGATTCTGTGAAATCCCTGTCAGTAGACGACACTTGCTGGGTCGGAAGCCCGAAGCGCAGGAGATATTCTGGTATGATTACCCTGCCTGTGACGACAACATTGATGCCGAGACCATCATTGGCCCTGTGCGGGTAGGTGGCACCTTGTTCTCAGTGCTATCTAGAACTTACCTCTGTCTGCCTCCTAAACTGCATGACTTAAAGATTATTGCTGACCCTAATTCACCCCATGGAAATGAATTTTTTGCTATTATACCTCATCTTCTCTGCTTGTCTGCCTACTTCATCTCAACAGATATTTATTGAGAGCACTTACCGTGTTAGGAGACTCCTAGAGGGGGTGACATCTAGGTTGTGACCTGAGGGATGAGCAAGAATTAGCAAATGTATCTCAGTGGGAAATTATATTTAGCTATGATCGTGGTAGGCATGAAGCATTGCAAGAGGTTGAATACACTTGCTTAGTGAGGACTTCACCTTCAGTAAATCAGTACAGAGAGTACTAGTTACTACAGGCACTCTTGTGTTATGGACTTTATGATAAATCAGGATCCAGTGAACTGTAGGCTGAATTAAGACACTGGTTTGGAGACTAAGATATGGGCTATTCCTTGAGCTACTTCAGGCCCAAAATGAGATTAGATCATGGTGTGAAGTGTGGTCTTATGGTGATTAGGTGGCTGGTTTCCTGGTAGTGCAGAGAGACTTTTGGTCTGGCATGGTTATAGTTGGATTATCCAATCTGTGAGCTCAAAGTGAAGGAGTGAATGCCAGGTGTAGGTGTTGGAGCAGCAAGATGGGTAGATTTGGAAAGGCAGAGAGGGAAGCGGGTGTTTAGGCAGGAGCACGATGGTAAGAATGAGCAGGACTGACAAGTCAAGCTCAACCAGTGATGGAAAACCATTTTGAGGAGTATTGTGCACTTGGGAGGTAAAATGGGGCCAGGTTTTAGAAGGCACTGAAAATCAGTTTAAGTAATCTGATCTTGCTATAGTGGGGGCCATTCTAGACTGTTGAGCAGTGAAGCATGCTCAGAGAAGTTTTTGTGGGGAAATTTGGCATAGTTTAATAGAATGGTTTGGAAGAGAAAGCAGCATGGGGAATGGATATCAGCGAGGAGGAGCCTGTAGAAGTATGTTAGGCCATGGCTGTGCCTCTTTAGTTTGGAAAAGTAACATTCCAGCTAAGGGTGCAGGCTTGAATGCTTTGTAACCATAGCTCTCAAGGGCGCATTCCTTAGCTGTCTTGGTCCTCATTGCTTTCTGTTTCCCTGTACTTCCCAAATTCAGGTCGTGGCTTTAGCCCCAGATGAAGTGTTACCTATGAATCTGAAAAATGAGAAGATGTTCTTTGTGAAACTGTCTTGGAATGAGAAGAACTTCAGACCACTATCCCCAAAGCTCTTTGCAGATTTGGATAAGCTGCAGGAAGGCAGTCCTAGATGCCGGAAGCCCCTGGAAACCAAGACAAAGAGCACTGAAAGCCCTTCTTGGACCACAGCGGAGTGTGTGGTCAAAAGCATCGAATCGAGGCACTCCACCTCCAAATCTCACCAAACTCGTACGCATCCTGTTACCCCAAGGGCCAGGAAGAGGCTAGAGCTTGGCAGTAAGTGTGGAGTGGGTCACAGTGGGCAACTCTGAGGCCGACGGACTATGTTGAAATCCTAGTTCATACTACAGCACTAAGGTAGTGCAACAGTGGGCCAGCTACTGGTTGGACATGTTTTGAAATGCCCATAACAAAAAATTTACCATTTTAATCCATTTTAAGTGCGGTTTACTGACATTAAATATATCCACACGGTTGTACAGCCATCACCATCATCTTTCAACCGTGAAACAGTAACTTCTCATTTCCCCATCCTTTGGCAGCCACCATTCTACTCTCTGTCTCTAAATTTGACCACTCAAGATACTTCATATCAGGGGAATCCTCTAGTATTTGTCCTTTTCTGACTGGTTTGTTTAAGTTGGCATAATGTCCTCAGGGTTTATCCATGTTGTGTTATGTGTCAAAATTTCCTGTCTTTTTATGGCTAAAATAAATATCCCATTGTATGAATGTACATACCACATTTTATTTATCCATTCATCTGTGAGTGGACATTTGGGTTGCTTCCACCTTTGGGCTAGTGTGACTAATGCTGCTGTGAATACAGGTACACAAATATCTGCTTGAACCCCTGCTTTCACTTTGGGTGTATTCACAGAAGTGGAATTGCTGGATCATGTGGTAATTTTGTTTTTGCTATTTTGAGGAACCATCACACTGTTTTGCATAGCAGCTGTACCATTTTGTATTCTCACCACCTGTGCACAAAGGTTCCGATTTCTCCTCCTCCTCCCCATCACTTGTTATTTTTTGTTTCTGAAAATAGCGGTCCTCATGGGTGTGAGATGGTATGTCGTTGTTGTGTTTCTCTGTGGTGAGTGATACTGAGTCCTGTAATGAGCTGGTTCTTCTTCAAGATCTCTGCTACTAGGGTGACATTGCTTTTAGATCCCTAGTGGAAGAGCTAAGAAATATATTTTAAAACTCTTGAAATCATACTGACTAGTGTATAGACCATAGGACTCTTCCCCTTCTCCCCATAATCCATGACTGTGTCACCTTTCTTTAGAGGAGGAGCCCCGGCTCCCAGGGGCAAGCCTGACACACACGAGTTTCACGGGAGCTACACCAACCCTACTACCAACAGGAGACTTACCGAGTAAAAGTTAAAAATTACTTGCAATGCTTTATGCTTTTAGAATATATTCCACTGAGGAAATGAAGTTGATTGAACTTTTTCTTCTGCTATTTATATAACTGGTGATATACATGAAGGTTCTTTTATTTCGGCTTATTTTTAGGGCTTTTTCCACATTTGATTTTTTCAGACATGTAAGGTGTTAATGTGGTTAAAGAGTCAAAACTATTTAAAACAAGTGTAGTCAGAGAAACCCATTCCTTTACAGTCACTTCCTCTACCATATTTTGTAGGTGATCAATTTTATTAGTTTCTAGTTTATCTTGTCATTTTTTACTTTATTTTTTGCAAAAATCATATATATAAACACATATATACAAACATGCATATAATTTTACTTTCCATTCTTTTATTCAATATTCTGTAGGGTAGCGTACCGGATATATTCTTTTCCATCTTTCTTTGTTCACTTACAATGTGTCTGAAAGCCACTCGGTGGCTGTTCTGAGAGCTTTTCCTGTCATGTGTCATTAGTCCTTTTGAATTTTTTGCTTAGATGCCAAGTCTGTTGGGTATAAGTTGTTTATTGATAGCTGCTTATTGCAGTGTGTGTTTAGAACTGAATATAAATATATAAAACATTTGGGAAATGTAGAAAAATTATAAAGAAATAATCTGTAATATCACCATTAAGAAATAATCGCAGTATTTCTTGACGGTTGACTTTGCAGGACATTGAAAGTTAAGAGTAAGAAATTGACCCAGTAACATAATGAGAGGAGGGTATATGATGAAAGTGTTTTAGGTGAGTTGTTTTTGACAGAGAGATGGAGAGTGAAGTATGAAGGAGACCAGGAGATTGGGACATTTTTATATTAATTGATACCTGAGTTGTCCTCATATTCACAAATTTTTTTTTATAATTTTAGCTTCATGTTCAAAGATCTGTAAGATCTGGCCCTGGATAGCGTTTTAAAGTCAAGGTTATTGAGGTATAATTTACGTACAGTAAAATTTTCCTCTGTAGTGTACAAGTTTAAAATTTTCCTCTATTGTGCATGAGTGTAAAAACAGTTCTACAGGTTTTTGCAAATGTATAGAAATGTGTAACTACCACCCTAATCAAGATACCGAAGTTTCATCACCCCCAAATTCCCTTGTGTCCCTTTGTAGTCAGCCAGCCCTTCCCTCACTTCCTGGTAACCACCACTCTGTTTGCTGTTTCTGCAGTTTTGCCTTTTCCAGAATGGCATATAAATGGACTCATACTGTACGTAGGCTTTTGAGTCTGACTCCTTTAACTTAGCATAATGCATTTGAGATTCATCCATGTTGTTGATTGTGTCAGGAGTTTGTTCCTTTCATATTGCTATGTAGTATTCCATTATGATTTATCATAGTTTATCTACTCCCAGTTTAAGGACATTTGTGTTCCTAGTTTTTTGGTGAGTGTAAGAAAGCCACTGTAAACCTTCATACGCAGGCACTAGGTGACTGTTCTCATCTTATCCGAAGCTACTCCCCACATGCCATATGCTGTGACTAAAGTGAACTCTTCTATGCCCAGCGCTTTCCTGCCTCATTGTCTTAGCTCACATCAATCTCATTTATTCTCCTCATATAGCCCTCTCCTTCCCTTTTCAATGCTGTTGAAATTTTGTCTTTCTTTCATGTTCTATCTGACAAGCCATCTTCATCAGCACTTAGGTGCTTTGGGACAATTATTCTACTTCATATTGTAGACGTCCATGTGTATCATCGCCCATGTTAGACTGGAGTGTCCTGCAGTTGAGCACCAGGATTGTGTCACTGAACTCTGCTTATCTCCGAGCGCCTGGCACATGCCTTGCCATTTTAAGAGCTCAGTCGATGTCTGTAAATGCGTGGAGGGTGCGTGGTGCATGTGGCCATGGTGAGAGGAGCATACCGTAAGGTGGCTCACACGTGGGTCTCTGCGTTTCCTGGATTCAGCTGATCACCCCCAGGGCCCTCGTCCTCTATTTGTAGGTGTAATCTGAGTTAAGAAAAAGCTAGGCCTTGGTATTTCTCCACAGCCTCTGGCACAATTTTTTCAAATGCTGTTGAGTGGGGGCTGAGCATGTGCCGTGTTACGCCGGGTTGAAAACCACTTTTCTAGTAAAGTACTTCACAGAAATCTAATTAAACATTATTTACAAATGCTGGCTCGCTAGTGGACTTGTGGCTGTAACTGGGAGAATCACCTATGGAATAGGAAGAGGATTAAAAGTAACATAGCTACCTTGCCTGGGGGGGTGGAAATCATGGGATAATTCAAAATGTGGATAACTCGTGTCTTTGTATAACTTCAGTGGCTGAATTTAGCTATGACAGATTGGGAGCGTGTATAGTGCTGGTTATAAAACTTACACGTTGTCTGTGGTGATTTCTCTTGGGCCCAGGTCTCCCTATGACACCTAACACCGGGATTTCCCAGCAGAAGTCCCAGGCCTCTTTGGATTCTCCCCGAAGAACTAAACGGAAAGTGGCCTCAGAGATCGCCTCACCTTCTAAGAGGTCTCAGCTTGATGAGCTCCAGACCTCACCTCCAGCTCTGAAAGCCCCAGGGAAAACTGGGGAGATTCGACGCTCTTGTGCTGAGGAGGATGAGAAGGCGTCACGTGAATGTCACATGACCCTGAGAACCCGAGTCCCAGCTTTGAAAACCACAGAAATCAGTGAGAAAATAACATTTGAGCCTTACAGCGGGGGAAGGTGTTCCTCAGTGGTGCCTTTTGTGACTCTGAAACCAGAAAAGATCAAAAAGAGGTAACAGGGACGTTATTCTCCCTCCCAAAGAGCAAATCTAGATGATTTACGTGATGGGAAATGTTTGGGTCGCCGTCAGTAAAATTCGAGCAGTGGGTCACAAATCTGAATGTGTTGTAGAATCACCAGAAGCTTTTCCAAAGTAAGGATTTCTGAGCCTCTTTTCAGGAACAGTGAATAAATCTCCAAATGTTGGGCCCAGACATCTGCATTTTTAAAATGCTCTTTGGATGTTTCTGGTGTACCTACCTGTCCTTTGGGGATCACTGCTTCAGAAGACAGTTTCCCAAACCTGAATTGCTTCGGAGTCCTGGATTTCATTATTTGCTGGGGCTCTTTGCCACATTTTAACAGCCATATTCTTAGTATTTTTTTAAAAACTGGAAACCATTCTCAAATACATGTAGTACAAGAAGATAATGCATCTAGAACAAAGTTTACAGTTTGCCACTCGACAGTATTTGTAAATAATGGACTGTACAAATAATGTTGAGAAGCCGGAAATTACACATTTCAGTGTTTCCTGCTCAGAAACTCCAGCACCCAGAAACCTAAAACATTAAGGTTTGCTTTATAGATGATTTGTATTTAATATATACCTACATTTCTGCTAACCTTGAGCTGGATGGACCATGAGTTCATAAATACATCAGAAAGAAAAAGAGACAAGTAACTCTGCCTGGGATTGGTATATTCTGGTCTCTAGTTAGGGAGATGGTGAGTCTGGTTTAAGTAACAAGCTTTAAGCAAATTTTGATCTCTGGGTTTGAGTCAAACTTAAATGATAAACTTTTTAGCAAAATGATTAGCTCCTGTAAAAGGAATAGTAACGAGTCAGGCCATCTGACTATCTTCTAGTGTCTGCCACTGATCCCTAGTGCCCGAAACTGCTTTTCATAACCTTGCTGTGGTATCTTGCAGGGAGGCAAAACAACCAGAAGCTCAGGATGAAGCTACTTCTACTCCCCATCGGGTCCGCAGAAAGAGTACTCTCTTGACTTTGAATCGGATTAGGCAGCAACTTCGGTAAGAGTGCTCCTTGGCCTGCAGAAAAATGTTTGTCACTGCCATCTATGATGTCTATAATCTTCTTAAAGCCTCTTATAGTTCTCGGTTGTTATTTGCTATTCCATTGACATTCATCTTTTTACCTAGTATGTCTGCAATTATGTTAATTTCACATAAATGTCATAGTTTGAAAGGGGCAAGAAACACTGCCCCAGCACTGGTGGCTCTTAGGGCCCCATAATCATACCTTGCATGAATGTTAATGTGTGATTGAACTTCTATTCTGAGAGTCTTGGATTTGAAACTGAGCTTCGTCATTTACTATCTGTGTAGCCTTGGAAAGGTTATGTAACCTTTCTAAGCATCAGTTTCCTTATCTATAAAATGGCAATAATAATGTGCAAGTCACAAAATACTATAAATACTGCCTTTAGCAGAGCACCTCAGTAGCAAGGAAATATGGGGCACATCCTATATGGCTCAGCCTCAGGAGAGACTCTGCATCACCTCTAATTTACACTGATCTGTTAGGGTACTTGTTATTTAGACTTCAAACACTGAATATCAGAAAATGTGCCCTACCATTCAGGTTTTTAGGCAATAGTAAATATGAGAAAGAAGAGGAAGAGTTTCTGCCGGCAGCAGAGATTTCAGACTCTGATAGTGAGGAGGAAGAGGCTTCAACACCACCCCTTCCAAGGAGAACACCCAGGAACCTACACTCTTCCATGAAGTCGTCCTTAAAGACCCCCTCCAAGACACCAAAGAAAACCGTAAGGTTCTTTTAGCTCATTTTCCAGTGAAGCATCTCTTTCTTGATTCAAAAATTGTGATGGCTAGGGTCACACTGTTAGTAGTAGTAGCTGGATTCTGAGGTATTCAAAACTATTACACTTGGAATATTCATGAACCCTAGGGCTGAAAATGAATCCAGTAGGTAGTGATTTTTGAATCCAGGTTCCTTTTAAGATTCAGAATCCAATGGCTAAGAGCTGAACTTCAGAGAGAAGGACAAGAACTGGCTCCTCCTCTTTGCATTTCCCACTAAACCGATCAGAGTGCTTCGTGCACAATCGGTGTCCAGTAGGTATTGAATCCAGGGCTGCTGAGCCGTGTTGTTGGCTTTGTGCCCCATGGTACACCTGAGAAACAGGCAGCGCTACTCAGGTGTTGGCAATGACTTGCGAAATGGGTGAGATTAAAGAAATAAATGGATGTCTTGTGTTTCCTATGGAGCTTTGGTAGAATGTTGAAAGCTATTAAGGAAAGAATCTTCCCATGTTCAAAGGTGTGTGAGAAATGTTTGGATTACACAAAGTTAAATTGCTTTCATTATCACATGACTTGTCAAGACCATTAACGTATTGATGTTATTGTGACCTTCAAAGAGAGGTTTAGAGTGTGTTTTTGACCACTTAACATTTTTTCGGGAGCATAATGTTCTTTGGAACCCCTCTGGAGAAGGAAATCCCATAGGTCACTTTTGGACATGAGGCAGTGTTACCTGGGATTCTTTATTAAGCAAATAGCTTACCTACCTTCTAGGGTGACTTCATCTCCTGGGTCCCACCCAGAAGAAGGGATATAGGGTATGCGGGCATCTTACATAATAAAAAGTCAGAAGTTCACTAAATTTTTTATACCTTCTCAGCAAGGTTTTTTTTACTCCTTTTCTGTTTTCTCCAAAGTTAATAGATGTTAAACCAGTAAACAGGGTCTAAGCGCACTTTCTGCCTGAGGAAGAGGTGGAGAGATTGTTATCACTCTGTAGCCTGGCTGGAAGCAGAGGGTGGGTAGGTGGAACGCCCACAGAAGGGAGTGCTTTGTGGAAACACCATGAAGAAGGGGTAGCAGGCCTGCTCTAGTGAGCCAGATGCAAGGAAAATGAGAGAATAGGGCTTTAACCTAGAGTGAGCGGTGACCCTGGGGTTTGGAGTGGAAAAATCTGGTGCGGTTTCTCCAAACACTGTGTTGTGGAAGTCCTGAACAAAAGTTTGACCGTATTTTCAAACAAATCTAGAGGAGGATCCTATAAATGAAAATTTCTCCTCCTACTCGACGCTATCGTTGGGTCGAGCTGTTAGGATTTCTTCATAATTTCTTGTCTTTCTTTCAAATAGTATTTAATCCATACTTTCATCCATTCTTTCCCCAGATTGACATTGTTTTCAGATCCTAATTACTGGATATAAATTAGAAAAGAGAAATCACGTTTGGACTGTGAACAAAGCGCACGTGTGGTGTGAGGAGGGAGGTGGACAATTGTAGGTACTCGATACGCACAAGAACTAAGGGATTCACCACCTCTTTTCTTTTTAGCAGGTCGTCTGGAATCAGATCTGCTGATATGTCCTGAATGATATTTCTCTTTGTTTATCTCATACTGAAATATGTTCTCTCTCTCTCTTTCTCTCGTTCAAATAAAGCCCAAGCCTAGAATGCCACATTGTGCCACTCCCCAGATCCGCAGTCGGAGCCTGGCCGCCCAGCAGCCAGCCGGCACACTAGAGGAGGCCCGCCTAAGGTAGCACTGCTCGTTGGGCCCCTCGGGTAGGAAGAAATGGGCCTTCGCTGTCATTCACATGATATAGGAGTAATAGAGTAAAATGGACTTCTGTGTTGGGAAAGAAGAAACCTCTCAAGTAGTGTCTGGGTCAGCTAATAAGGTTTTAAAAGGAGCAATCTTCCAGTCTACTGCCATCATTTTCTCAGGGATGGAAGGTGATTCATTAGTCAGGACACTGCTTCTCAGTTAATGGTACCCTTTAGAACCATGTTGGGATTCTTTCAAAACACGCAAGCCTACATCCTGCCAGAAATCAGCTGAATTAGAATCTGTTGTGGGATGAGGTCTACCCGTGTGGTTTGGAGAAAGCTTCCCGGGTGATATGTACCTTTGGTTAGAACCATTGAGTTGACGATTAGGGTGGAGAAAGGGATTAATTATGAGGCCACATGAAGTGAATTGAGAGTGAAAACATTCCCTTGGATTTGTGATCAAGGTTTTATATAGAAACTATAGATAAGTCTTTTCCATCTATTATTGAGTAGATGGTGAAATGCTTCTAAAGTCTGTCTTTCTCTTTGTTTAGTCTGCATGTTTCTGCTGTTCCTGACTCGCTTCCCTGTCGGGAAAAGGAATTCCAAGATATCTACAACTTTGTGGAAAGCAAACTCCTTGACCGTACTGGAGGGTGAGTCATGCTGAGCCAGGTCGGATGATCGAGGGAGAACGCTCCTGCTAATCTATCCCCTCAGGTGTCCTAGTTCAACCAAAAGGCCTTTATCCCCAGTGTCAGGAGAAAAGGCAAAGTCGTTGCTGAAGCTCAAGCTACTGAAGCAGCTTTTGTTGTCAAAGTCATTCTGTGGGAATAGAAATTATTCTTTCAGAGAAAAAGGAAACTGGCCTTTGGGTAGGCAGTTTGCGTGCAGCACCGCTTATGGAATGAATGATGCTGTAGTAACAGGTCCTGCTCTGACCAGCTCCCAAAAACAACGGCCCTGACGGCCCCCACCTCCACATTTCAGAGGTCTTGGTCCTTCCTTCAGCACACATTTGCACACTCCTAACTGGTGATAATGTGAGACAGCTGGCACAAACCTAGCCCACGTGCCTTCTCTTTTTACCTAGGTGCATGTATATCTCTGGGGTGCCTGGGACAGGAAAGACTGCCACTGTGCACGAGGTGATACACTGCCTGCAGCAGGCGGCCGAGGCAAAGGATGTTCCTTCCTTTCAATACATTGAAGTCAATGGCATGAAGCTGACAGAACCCCACCAAGTCTATGTGCAGATCTTGCAGGTAAGCAAAGCAGTTTGGGCTTTTTGGAAAACACAGTTTCTTGGTGGCACATGAAAAGAGAAATATTTACTTAATTTTGTGCCTATGACATTAGGTTGGCCAAAAAGTCCGTTTAATTTTTTCCATAAAATAAAAGACAAGTTTTTCATTTTCACTAATAACTACTGATTTGGGTATTTTGAGTATGTTGACTATCTCCCGTGTAGTATAGCATTGATTGTTCTCAGTTAATGTCTCGATTTGATTTCTATGAACTTCAACTGGTCTACCCGACCGTGGAGCATCATCCAGCGAGAAATCCCCAGCATGGAACTTTGCAACCCACTTTTGACACGTTTGATCGGTCACAGCACCTTCTCCAGACACTGCGCAAATCTTTTCTTGCATTTCAGTTATAGTTTTACCTTTCTTGAAATAGTAAAGTATAACATGCTGAAAATGTTTATTATTTTCTTCCATCTTCAATATTAAAATGGCTACACAGAAATTCACCAATTTTGATGGTTTTTTTAAATGCTCGCTGATATGACAGCTGTCACAATACAATCTAACAAAGTTGTTTCAAATGAAGTCAAAGACAGCTAAGTGCTACTAGAGCCATCTTACATAACCAAAAGAACTTTTTGGCCAATCTCAAAATATTTTTTTAAAGATTTTATTTATCTATTTTTAGAGAGAGGGGAATGGAGGGAGAAAGAGAGGAGAGAAACATTGATGTGTGAGAGAAACATGGACCTGATGCCTTTCGCACGCCTCCAGCTGGGGACCTGGCCCACAACCCATGCACAAACCCTGACCTGGAATTGAACCAGCGACCTTTTGGTTTGCAGGTGGACACTCAATCCACTGAGTCACACTAGCCAGTGCCAAAAATATTTTCAACATACCAGGCATTGCCTTCTTGTGTAGAGATAAGCAAGGGCAAAGAAGGCAGAATTCCTATCCTCAAGGATCTTAAAGTCTAGGAGCTTGATATGAATGACTAGAAGCCAGTGCTTACTAACATGGTGGAAACCATTCACACACAAGAGGCAGTGTGGCAAAAAATAGAAAAGGGGTTAGAGGTAGGCCAGAGTTTGAACCTCACTTTTTTTGTTCATAAGTTATAACAAATTATGTCCAGTTTTAAATAGAGTCATACAGTAATGATTTTGGAGTGTTTCTGGGACTAGTCTGTGGCTCATTTGCATTTCAATCACACAGACTTTATCTTCTGTTTTACAGCCTTCTCCTTCCATGTTAGACTAGAGTAGAAGGCAGTCAGAGTATAGGATCCTGAAATCCTCAGACTAAATAGCTTCCTCTATTTGCAGATTTAACTTTAAGCCCAGGAGAGTTAAGTCCTTACACTTTACCACTTATTTTCCCCCAATGCAGAAGATGACAGGCCAAAAGGCAACAGCTAACCATGCAGTAGAACTGCTGGCAAAGCGATTTTGCACCCAAGGATCCTCTCAGGAAACCACTGTGCTGCTCGTGGATGAGGTAAGGAGATGCCCGCAGGAGGACTGGTAAAGAAGGGGCGTGGTTCTTGACTCTGATGTTCTGGGAGCAAATAACTGGGTGGGAGGGAAGTTCTGGCTCCCCTCTTCATTCATCATAGCCCGTTCTCTGGTCAAAAGAGGCACGTGTCCGTTGACTTGCAGCTCTGAGAAGCACATGCAGTTAAAGTGGTGATGACAGGTCTTCATGCTGGGGCCCTGGCTCAGTCTCTGGTTGACCCTGCATCTTGCTCCAATTCCCTGGCAGCTCGACCTTCTGTGGACTCAGAAACAAGATGTAATGTACAATCTCTTTGACTGGCCTGCTCACAAGGAGGCCCGGCTTGTGGTCCTGACTATTGCCAACACCATGGACCTGCCAGAGCGCATCATGATGAACCGGGTGTCTAGCCGACTGGTAGGTCCTAGGGCCATTCTCAAGCTGTTCTTATAGATCCAGAAGGTGGGCCAAGGAGTTCTTCAAAAATGAATACATAGGAAATTAGAATAAAGGGGAAAAGTGAGAAATATGGTTCTGGCCCTGGCTGGTGTGGGTAGGTGGATTGAGCGCTGGCCTGCAAACCGAAAGGCTGGCAGTTTGATTCTCAGTCAGGGCGCATGCCTGGGTTGTGGGCCAGGTCTCCAGTTGGGGATGTGTGAGAGGCAGCCAGTTGGTGTTTCTTTCCCACTTCATTGTTTCCCTCCCTCTCTTTCTCTTTTCCCATGTCTCTAAAAATAAATAAAATCTTTAAAAAAAAGAAAGAAAGATGTCATCATTACATGATTTGCTGCAAATGTATTTTGATGTTTTGCTAACCTGTTCACTCTGGAACTTCAGAGCCCTGAAGGTTTAATTATTTTTAAAGTGCATTTAAGTACTTGCCCTTCCCACACAGTGTTCGATGCCTAGACCATAGCAGTGAACAAGGAAGACGTGGTCTCTGCCCTCGCGGACCCATGCGTGGTTCAGTGGGAAGCGCGGCATCTGGTACTCACAAGCATGATGAGTGGATCCAGGGGTCGTGCCTGCACAGATCGTAGCTGAGGGTCCTCCTGCCCGCTTTAACTGGAGCACCTCTACTTCTGTTTACTTCTCGATGATTTGGTAGAATAAAAGGATCTTTTAAGCTAAATGAAAAGTAGTTGAGAACTACTGCCCGACAGGATACCACTGGCCGTTGTCAGTGACGAAGAGCTGGAAGCAGTGACAGTCCCAGCATGGAATCTGTGAAGTGTTATATGGGACCTAGAAATTGGGTCTGGGGACTGACTAGTGGGTGACTTTCCACCAGGGTTATCAGAGAGAGCGATCGGTGAACTTGTTCCTTTGTCATCTTGGCTCCCCAGGGTCTCACCAGGATGTGCTTCCAGCCTTACACTTACAGGCAACTGCAGCAGATCCTAGTGTCCCGACTCAGACATTTAAAGGCCTTTGAGGATGATGCCATCCAGTTGGTGGCCAGGAAGGTAAGTCACCCTCTGGAGGCCCTAGCCATACCTACAAACCAGTTGGCAGTTCTCTGCTAAAGCACCTATCGGTGTAAGGCCCTGTGCTGGGTGCTCTGGGGATGAAGAGAAATTTAGGAAGTCCTGTAAAAACATATAAAATGTAGAAACAAAGTTCTGAAAAATTCCTGAAATTTTACTGTATAATTGATTAGAAGGCTATGACTATGGTGGGCCTATATACAAATGAAGATTAATTGATTCAGGAAGTAGGAAGCTTTACAGAACGAAAAGGGCAGAATAGTTAAATAGATCCCAGGTTCGAATTCTGTCTCTAACACTTAATAGGCATGTGGAAGGTTATAGGAAAGTTATTAATACTTTAAAACTTCCTGTGCCTCTGTTTACTTTTCTGAAAAATGAGACTAATACTAGCCACCTCGTAGGGTCATTGTGGGAATTAAATTCAATCATGTCTATAACTGCCTAGCATAGGTACGAGATTTGGACTACCTATGTCCTTCAGGCTCACTGGGAGAATAGAATGCCAAACGGGATTCCACTAAGACTAGTCTGCGAGGCTGCTGAGAAATAAGGTGGGTTAAATACCTCCCTCAAGTTGAATGCAAGAAACCACACAGCCACAGTATTTCAGCATCTACGAGAATTGTAAACATATTTCCATTTCTAGTGTCTTGCCCGAGAAGATGTGAACTCTGCCTGTAGCAGCAGCTCATGTATGTAACACCTGCTCAGAGCTGGCCACTTACTGTGTTAGGTTCTGAGGTCAGGTGAGCTAGATAGGTACTTGTTTCCAAGCTTTGCTTTCTCAGAGAGATCCCCAAAGTTACCATCAAACCCTTCTATTGAGTAGAGTTTTTTACTTCTGCTGTCATGCAATTTCTAAAAGTTCTTTTTTTCTCCAAATGGTCATTTTTTTTATGCCATCCTATTTAATTAAGGCTGTCTTCTTCCTTTTCCTCCAAGATACTTTTGTCTGTTGGTTTATCTTGCATTGCTGCTTTCCTCAGGTATCTTGGTTGTCCACTCAGGTGTAAGAATGGAGATTACAAAGCTGGTTGGGAGCTCTGAGCACAGGAGTGGAACTGCTTCACTGGGAGCCTGACTGGGATAATCCGATTGGCCAATTTCCATATCTTGAGTTGTTTCCCATTGGGATGGTCAGATTTCCCATAGTAGGCTTCCTGTGTGCTGCCTGAGGGCAGTGTTCTGGGGGTGGGCAAGGTGGGCTGGAGTCAGAATTCAGTATGTAAATGTTGAGGGACATCCCCTTCCCTGCAGTAATTCCTAGTCTCCCTGGTCTAGAGACTTTGTTCATTCTTGCTTGAGAATAAATCTTGGGTCCCCTGCCATAGTATAAGAGGGACCATCTCCAGGGCAAAGAGTTTTATGCAAACAGTACAAATTAACATGGCACAAAAGTTTTCTTACAGAGCCCTAAACTGTCCCTCCCTTCAGTGCTCCTAATGCCCATCCAAAAACATGAAATGGGAGAGGATCTAGGGCAAGGGTCAGCAAACTTTTTCTGTGAAGGGCCAGGCAGCAAATGTTTCAGGTGTTACAGGCCATAATGGTCCGTCACCACTATTCAGCTCTGCCCTTGCATCACCAAAAGCAGCCGTGTACAATAGGTAAAGGAATACGCATAGCAGTGTTCCAATAAAACTTTATTTACAAAAATGTGTGGTGAGCCATGGTTTGCTGACTCCTGGTATGGGGCATCACATCAGGTTCTTAACTACTCCTTATTCGAGTCAGACTTCCCCGTTTACCTCTAATTCCAATACCACTAAACCTGAGCATTTTGTAGATTTTCAGTACAGTTTAGATTGGCTCTTAGATTCCTCATTACTGGCTTACTTATTACTGGGTTTCTGCAGTCTGCTAAGTCAGCCACTACTCTGCCACCTCTTTCCAACTGCAGAATTATATTGTTTACTCCTATTGCTTCCTTTATTTATGGTTCTTGGTCTTTTAATAAGGTTTCAGAAAGCATCAGATTTGAATGTTGTTTTTACCCAAAACTCTTGCCTGCAATTTCAAACCTCTCTTTTGTTTCTTTACACGTAAAGAAACATACCTATTTTGTATTCTGTATCCAATAATTAGAAAGTCTTTGTGAGTCCACTTCTATCGATTGCTGGTTCCCAAGCCAATATGGCCTGATTTCCTTGTTATTCTGTCTAGTTTTGTTTTGTGTTTTCATTTATGCCCGTTTTCCTTAGAGCTTTACCCTGAGAATTAATTGAGGCTTGGGTTGAAGTTGAGTTCATTTAGAATTTGTTATTGCTTCTGTCAGTTACCAGGGGGCACTATCAACTGGCACCATTTTGAAACAAAAATTTTCCACTTGAGGTTTTTAGGAGATGCACACAAGTTTGGGCTACAAATCCAGGTGAAGGATTGAAAAGACTCAGTGAGTTTTTTTAACTCTTCATCACCTCGACCAAGGTCTAAACATGTCATTTTTCTTGCCATTCCTTCTGCATGATGGGTCTCTTTCACCCTTATACTGAGGTCAGCTCCCAAGATCATACGGGGTCTTTTATTAGATTGCATGTTGGGTGGGCCCAAGCTTTTACTTTTGTCTCCATCATCACTGCAGCAGGTCAAAAAAGATGGTTACGGTCACCAAGGTTCACAGATCGTCTCGGGGTGAGGACTGTTTGGGGTGTTTTCTTGCCTCCCAGGGTCCCTTGTACATTGTGTTTTTAGGTCTCTGCAGCAGCTTGAGTCCACACTGTAAACAAAGTACTGCTTCCCAGGCTGTGGGGATGCTAATTGGAGGAAAGCAGCTACGGGTGGAAACATCCTTACCACCTGGATCTGGGAGACTATAGGACGGGAAGAACATAAGCTGACTCATGTTTCTGTCTTGTGTTACTGGAAAAGTGATATTTTTGTTTTGAATGTCTTAAATTTAAATTCTGAAAACAGTATACATAAAACATTTAAAAACTCCTATAATCCTACTTCCCAGAAATAATTTTTTTTTAAGATTTTTAAAAAATTTTATTTACTTTTAGAGAGGGGAAGGGAGGGAGAAAGAGAGGGAGAGAAACATCAATGTGTGGTTGCCTCTTGTGTGTCCCCTACTGAGGACCTGGCCTGCAACCTAGGGAATGTACCCTAAACTGGGAATTGAACCAGTGACCCTTTAATTCGCAGGCCAGCACTCAATCCACTGAGCCACACCAGCCAGGGCTATTTTTTGTATTTGTGTGTTGTGGGGTGTGTGTGTGTGTGTGCGCACACCTATGCAATTTGCTTTTTTCAAACTTAATGTAGCATGGATTTTGGAAAGAAATAATCATTTCGGCACGTTGTTAGGCAGGATGTCTCCTGAAACGGTTGTCAGGTGAATGGTCAGGACTGTTGGCAAGTACCAGGAACAGAGGCCACAGCGAGTCCACGAATTCCCTCAGTGAGACTTAGGTGATAAGTGGCCTAAATAAGCTTGGGAGGGAGGATAAGCTTCCTTGCGGAGGGAGCCCAGAAACCCCTCAGCCTCTGTGCACATGGAAAGGAAGGAGCAACAGCTGAGCCACTGGCAGTGTGGGGTCGATCTGATTCACCTCACCACACATTGCTCTGGGTTTGCCAGATTTGTGGCCTCCTTCCCTCTTGATGCTGGTTGTTGAACCACTGACCAGGAGGTCTCCAAAAGTCACCACATGCTGTGAGGGAGGCTTGGCCGTGGCTTTACCTCCAAAATAGGCCCCGCCCATTTTTCCTCTTGGCTTTTGCTGGCTGTTTCCGAGGGCACATTTTTCTCTTCCTGCAAGGAATGAGAACCCTTGTGTTTCCAGATGTTGCGATGTGATCATAGGCCATGGGTCCCTGATATAAATAAAGCCAAGAATTCCTGCCTTTTCCACTGTGGAGTTAGTTGTAAAACCAAGACAAAGGTTTGGACTTAGAAAAGAGTCCGAGGCACAGTACAAAGTTATGTGCTGGATAATAACATTTTGATAATGAAGGACTACATATACGACAGTGGACCCATAACATTATAATGAAGCTGAAAGCTCCTTATTGCCCAGTGATGTTGTAGCTATTGTGATGTCACAGCCATTGTGATGTTGCAGCACAATGCGTTCCTCATGTGTTTGTGGTGACGCTGCTATAAACAAACCCACTGTGCTGCCAGTCGTGTAAAAGTATAGCATATGCAATAATTTACAATACACAATACTTGATAATAAAAGACTGTTACTAGCTTGTGTATTCACTATTCATCATTATTTTAGGTGTGTTTTTTCTACTAAAAAGTGTATACCATGTAGGTGTGTAAGTGTTCTCTGATGTTTGCACAGCAACGAAATCACCTAATGCATTTCTCAGTGTGCACTCCATTGTGAAGCAGCATGTGCCTGTGATGATTTATATCTGGGCTTCCTCCGGGTTCCCAGCAGGACTGAGTGCTTACCTTGAGGCTTAAGTCCATTCCCAGCATTGCCTTTCTTTTTTTAGTTGAACACAGAATCTGTTGGTTTTTCTCCTGGGCTGATATGGCAAGAGGACCTCAAGGAATAAAATGTTCCCTCTTGTAGGTAGCAGCCCTCTCTGGAGATGCACGACGCTGCCTGGACATCTGTAGGCGTGCCACAGAGATCTGCGAATTCTCCTGCCAGAAGCCTGACTCCCCTGGCCTGGTCACTGTAGCCCACTTACTGGAAGCAGTGGATGAAATGTTTTCATCGTCATACATTACCGCCATCAAGTAAGATGCTTCTGCTTCCTGACCCTGGACCTTCTTTGGAAGACCACGGGAGAAGGCCACAGTCTGGGAAGGCCATGGAAGCATGTTTCCCTTTCAAAAGCTTTTACTCATTCAGCCTGCATTTACTGAAAATTGAGTTACACTGCAGGTATTTAGTAAAGTGCTGTGGGAACAAGAAGAAGGCTGACCTGTCACACACTGATATGCTCAGCTCATGAAATGGGGTGCTGGTGCCTTTCCAGATGCAGTTGCCGTGTCCCTTGCTTCCAAAGTGGCATTTATTATATCATTTTAAGACTTTAGGAGCTTAGGGGGACCCTTACTGAATAACATAGGAGCAAGTAGTCGCCCGGTTTTTTTCTGTCTCTAAAAATGTAGAAAAGTTTTATTTGGCTTTCCTCTCCATGTTGGTGTAGCCAGCTTACTGAGAATGCACATCTCTGCATTTCCTTTAAGGAATTCTTCTGTTATGGAACAGAGCTTCCTGAGAGCCGTCCTTGCAGAATTCCATCGATCAGGACTGGAGGAAGCAACATTTCAACAGGTGACTCAGATCCTTCTAGATTTTGGTCTGGTGCCTAATTAAAAATACATGGGCATGTCAGTCACTGTGTAACAGTTTGTGACAACCTGATAATGATGCTAAAGAACT
Organism: Macrotus californicus; assembly: GCA_007922815.1. Classification (NCBI taxonomy): domain Eukaryota; kingdom Metazoa; phylum Chordata; class Mammalia; order Chiroptera; family Phyllostomidae; genus Macrotus; species Macrotus californicus. Next base: position 42,671 of record VMDR010004016.1, on the reverse strand, counting down.
TCAAACCAGCACCTGTTTTTATGTGATGCATGATTTTCATTGAGTTGCATAAGAAGAGACCTTTAGCACCTGGTTTCCACATATTAGACTGAAGGGTTACTATGTGCCAGATACTATTGTAGGAGGGGGAGGTTCAAAGATGAACACGTCGGAAGTTACTACTATTTTAGGAGGGGGAGGTTCAAAGATGAACACGTCAGAAGTTACTACTATTTTAGGAGGGGGAGGTTCAGAGATGAACACGTCAGAAGTTACTGCCATAATACAGCTTATGTGGTGTACTAGCGGCAAGACCTTCAGAATAAGCAGGTGAATCAGAACATTCTTGGAGCATAGAGTGAAAGGAAGCATGCAGGCTCATGCCTTAGCGTGGTTTATTTAAAACTGGTGTCCGCAGGCGATGACTCCCTTAGAAGATAAATTGTTAAAGGTGTTTGAGTGTGTACCTGGGAGTGTGTATGTCTGTGTATGTGTATGTTTTAGACATACAGGGGAACACTTTCCTTCCAGATACTTAACTTCCTTTCAGCTTTACTTTAAATTCTTTCTTAAAACATTTAGTTGCTGATCGTGTTTTGGCCGTTATTCTCTGTCTTAGAGCCTGAAACAGCTCTTCTGCGGAGAGTGACTTTCCTTTTAGTTTGTAAACATTTCCTGAACGTCTACAATGTCTCATGAACTGTGATGTGAATTAGGGACCCCAGGCTAAATTGGTTAATATCTCTGCTCCTGAAAAGCTTCTGGTGTTGGTGGGGGTTGGGAATGGAGGGTTGATTTATAAACAGGAGAGAGTAACCAGAAGGCACTACAGACTTGCCTGACCTACTTGGGGCTTTAGGGTAGGAGTCTTATGTTTCCAACTACCCTCCTGCTTCTGTTTATTCAGTATTGTCTTTGTGCCTTTGTACTTTTACAAGGCTCATGTGTTGGCACCTCTACACTGTATCCGCTAAGAAAAATGCTTTATAGCAAAATTTGACTTGAATTACAACAATCTCAATTGTGGAACTCTCAGCCCTGGGTACTAGAACTGTGTGTATAACAGCCTCAGTACTAGACATTTTATATCCATTAACTCAAGAGGTATAATATATTTATTTATTATTATTATTTAAAATTTTTATTTATTTTAAGATTTTATTTGTTTCTAGAGAGAGGGGAAAAGAGGGAGAGAAACATCAATGTGTGGTTGCCTCTCATGTGGCCCCCACTGGGGACCTGGCCCACAACACAGGCATGTGCCCTGACTGGGAATTAAACCGGCGACCCTTTGGTTCGCAGCCCGTGCTCAATCCACTGAGCTACACCAGCCAGGGCGAGATATAATATATTTAATAGATAAAACTGAAGCTCAGAAACTGAGGTAACTTACCCAGGTGTCACACTTCGGTAATTGGTAGAACCAGGATTCAGACCTGCTACTCCAGATTCCAAAGTCTGTATTGCATTCTGCCCCTCATTTGTGCCCCATTGGGGCACCCATGGGTGCCTTCTCGGGTATTAAGTATCCTGGCCAAGAAGTGTCTGATTTCCCCAAAAGAAGAAATAAATGATTTGATATAGACCTAGAACTATCTCTCTTTAGCTTTTCTGGCAGCTGACCTTGGATCTGCTTTTTGTTTCTAGGTGTACAGGCAGCATGTGGAAGTGTGCAGGGTGGAGGGGCTGCCGTGCCCCACCATGTCGGAGACCATGGCGGTGTGCTCTCGCCTGGGCTCCTGCCGCCTCCTCCTTGTGGGGCCCGGCAGGGATGACCTGCTCCTTCGTGTGCGACTCAACGTTAGCCAGGATGATGTGCTGCAGGCCCTGAAAGAAGAGTGAAGGGCTTCAAAGGAAGGACTGTGAGCTGCTGTTTTTAAAGAGCTTGATTTTCTTTTTCTAAGCACATGGAATTGTGGCAAAGTATACTGAAGGGAAATGGCTACTGTGTAGTTTGGGATTTCCTATTAACAGATGTTCTTTTTCCACAGCGTTTGGGGAATGTATAATCATTACAAACACCAGATTATAAAACCACACCATCCTTTCTACAATAGGCCCTCCTTCTGACTTTTATTTCTGTTAGTAGCCCTGCCACTTACTTAATGGTAACATGCCACACCTGAGGGGGGACCCTAAAAAATCCTGGAATTATCTTCTGAAGGGCGGGCCCCTTGTAGTCCAGGCCTCCCCCACTAAGTGAGTGTTCTAGGAACCCCTCTGTATCGGTGCCCCAGCTGGTATTGTTGTGAGAGGCTGCATTCAGCTTCACTGAATTTTTTTTGAAGACTTTCAGTGCCTTGGCCTATTTCATGGTGAGTGATTTACAAGCACACCTGCCCACAGTTCTGAGTGTTCAGCAGTTTTGACCAAAAATGGCATGATCCCTGTGTCCCACCTCCCTCTTCACTGGATCTTGTCTTGAGCAACTTTGTTTTTGTTTCTCCGGATGAAAAAAGTCCTCAAAGGGAAACATTTTCTCCATGTGGAAGAAGTGAAACAAAAAATGGCAGAAGCACCAAAAAGCATCAAAATTGACGAGTTCAAAAACTGTTTTGATCAGTGGAAAACCGTTTCCATAGGTGCACTGCATCAAAGGGAGAGTACTTTGAAGGTAACTGAAGTTTAAACATGGAAGAATACACAATGTTTTATAACTAAATTCCTAGGGTTGTTTTTTTTTTTGGTCCCCCCCTCGTATATAAATATCTGCAGACAATTACTCATATTGATATAGTTTGGGGACTATACCAAATACCAATTGGTTTAGTGGTTGCCTCTGGGAGAGAGGTGGATGGCTACGGTCAGGGGCTAGAGGCAGACTTTCACTCTCTGTCTTTACGTATTTTTTAACTTTCGAACGACGTGAGTGAAACAAACTTAGAATATAAGAAAGAAATGCTGGAAATAATAGTGATAAGGAATCCCCAGCAACAAATAGCTAGAAAATATAATTTTTATGAAGTACCATTTATCTTAAAAACAAATCTTTAAATGAAAAAAGATGGCACAGGAAATGAGGTACCTAGGAATAAAGCTAATAAAAAGGTAATTAATCTCTAAGTACAAATCAATGCCAATAAAAATCTTGGCAGGGTTTTTTGTATAACTTTGCAACTTAATCCTAATATTTATGTGGAAACCAACAATGGGACAAACTGACATCCCAAGCATCCTTGTGAGGAAAACATACCACCCATACAATCTTGTAATAGCCCTGCCAAAAATTTTTGACCTGAATCTGTTGATAGGAAAATTATCAGCTAAGTCAAAATCATGGGGAAAATATTCTACAAAGCAACTGTCCCTCTTCAAAAATGTCAATGTCACAAAAGACAAAATCAAAATGGAACTATTCTAAACTAAAGGAAAATAAAAAATGAGAGCTAAATGCACTGTGAATCTTGATTGGGTTGTATACCTAAGATATAAATAATTATAAACATTTATAATAGGTGTACTGGAATGTAAATGTTAAATTTTGTGAGTGATAAACTGTTTAGAATTTTTTTTTTTAGAATCATGAAATATTTGAAATGTCTACAACTCAGTTCCAGAAAAATGCACATTGATGTGTATACAAATATTTATAACTGAATATAATGGACTTAGGATCAGTATCAGAATATTTTTAGAATAACTTGATTTTTTTAGAAAGGAAATGGGTAAATAAGTCATCTACAGAATAAGAAACATGAGTGACCAACAAAATGGAAACATACTAAGAGGCCTGTAATTCAAAACCCTTTTACATCTATTAGAAAACCTTTCAATGGTGATACAAAACTTTGGAACCTAACTGCCCCTCTGAAGGGAGTGTAAACTGGAACAAATATTTTGTAATTTGGCATATAATCTGCAAAATGCAGTAATCCCGAGTCAGCTCTTCCACTCCTAGGTATATACCCCAGAAAAATACAGATGTACCTAGGAGTTGTACACAAGAATGTTCATAGTGCTGTGATGGCAAGGCATTGGAAAAGTGAATTATTTTCATACTATGAAGTACAGAAATGAAGAATAATTAGACAAATTACAAATAGCGTGGATGAAGCTTACAAGGTTGAGTAGATAAAGAAATTGAAGAATATAGTGATTCCAATGATACGATGTTAAAGCTTGCAAAAAAAACAATGGCTTATTTAAGGGCATATATATATATAATGGAAATAGGAATAAATAAGAATAATAAATACCAAACTCAGGAGAGCAGGTAGTTCTTGAGGAAAGGCTTGCAACATGAAAGGTATATAAGTTGCTTCAACTGTATTGTTGTACTTTTTTTTCCCTAAACTGGTAGTTGGTGCTCATGTTAATTCACATCAGAAATAGGAACTTTTTATTGAGTGCCTACTATGTACCATGCATTTCTTTAAACACTGGAGATGATTTAGAGAACAGTGGAGCTTGCATTCTAGCAAATGTGAAGTATCGTGTATCTGCTAACTATATTTAACATAGTTAAATATTTCATAAGAAAAAGTAGGAGTGAAACTTCAATTTTAAAATGCTAAGGCCAGTCTCTCTGGGCAACCACCCAAAAGCAACAGATGGAAAAGCTCCTTGTCCAAGGCAACTGGAAGGGTTTTCAAACCGCTAACTGCAGAGCAGGATCTCAAAGTTGAGATTAGGAGCGAGCTGCAGGGTTTTAGATGGAAGATTCTCTTACCTCCCCTCCCCCCCGCCCCCCGGTTTATTGCCCTGCACGGTAGAATAAAACTTGCTGTTAAACTCTGAAATGACCTCACGAAGAGGTGCAGTGAGCACCCACTACCTGTCATATCTTAAGTCTTTAACCCACCTTCTAGTTGGAGAAGGTACGTTCACATGCTCAATGGTTAAAAATATGGTGGGCTACATTTACATTTCCCTGGAGACAAAACACATGACTAAAGGTGACAAGCTGAGAAGTAACCCCCTAGGGTGGGGTCTGCGCTACTCCCGCCCCCAACCCCAGACACGGAGAGGGGTGTGAGGCCAGTGTGTGCGCCGGAGCGGCGGGCCAGGAGGAACTTGGCGAGGAAGTTGTAACTGGGCAAGGACAGATGACGCACCTGCTTTTGCGCAAGCTGGTGGACATCCCGGAACTGCCCATCGGCGCTCAGGACTCCACCCACGGAATCACCTGTTGGGGCACCACACCCGCTTAGCCTTGCGCATGCGTATTGCGCATGGCAGAGGCGTGGAGTCACGTGTTAGGGCGCGAGGGGTGTCCGTAGAGGCAGCTTCCTGTCACGGCTGCCGCCGCTGCCACCGCCCGGTGGCCGCGGGAGCCCCGGGCGGTGCAGGGCGAGAGAAGGCCTGGGTTGGTTTCGGATTTGCTGCGAGGTATGCTGCGTACCTGCCCCCCACTCCCAGCGAGGGTTGACCTGCGGATGGCGGGGGAGATGGAGTCGGCTGGGGTGGGGCAGGGTGGCGCGTCCTGCCTCGAGGGAGTGGGGTCCCCCGGCTTCGCTTCTCCTGGGCACTCTGCTGCCCTCTTCTCTTCTTGAACCTGGGCTTGGGTCCAGCACCGAAGCCCCCATCCTGGTGGCCCCGGGTCCGCAGACTTCGCATGTCGGACTGACCTCGTCTCCCCCTGAGCCTGCTCTTAGTGGCCCCTGCTCAGTGGGCAGCCCGCCATTCACCCAAGCCACTGAAACCTGACTCCTGAAGTCACCCTGAGCGCCCCCTCCCGTGCGCCCACATCCAGTTAACCCCCAATCCCTGTTGATTTCACCCCCGAACTCCGGGCTCAGAACACTTCTCGCCACCCCCACGCCGCCTCAGCTCATCCCTTTTGCCTGCACCGTTGCAAGAAGTGACGGCTTCCAGCCTTTCTTCTGCAGCTGATCTGGTCCCGCCACATGCATTGCCCTAGAATAATGCCCAAACTCCCTTAAAGTTTAAAAGTTTACTTTGTCCCTTGCTCACATTTTCAGCTTCACTGGTACCATTTTCTGTCTCACACTTTATGACCCAATAATCCCAGGTCTTTAGTTTCCTGTGTAGGTCAGCCTTTTCCACCTTAGGTCTATTATCAGGTGGTTCTGTCTGTCTGGAATCCTTTTTCCCAACTTCTGCATGACTCAGCACAGCCATCATCTCCAAGAAGTCTTTTCTGTATGGTGCTGGATGAAGGGCTGCACTTGAGCACTCGTGGCCCCTGGAGCAGTCCTGTGTGGTTTTTGTCCACGAATCAGGCTCTCCACGATGTAAATGATCTTTGAGGGTTGAAAACACGTCAGACTCATTCCTCCTCTTCCACAGCCCAACACAGGGTCTCTGCACATAGTAGGCCCTATGAATGGTTGTGAGCTCGGACAGAGACAGAATGCTGAGTCAGGTTTCTCTGGAGCAGAACCGTCCAATAGAACTTTTTCTGGTGATGAAAATGTTTGATATTTGTGCTGGCCAATGGTAGCCAAGAACTGAGGAACTGGGTTTTCAATTTTAATTAATTCCAATGTAGATAGCCACACATGGCTACCATATTTGACAGCATAGCTGTAGAGCCTTCCTGAATCCTACCCACCCAATCCCTTACCTAGAGCAACCTCCCTGAATCTGTCTTCGTAAGCTCCTCCCCATTCGTTTAATCCAAATTTGTCAAATCAGCTCAGTAAACTTTTATTGTGTGTCTACACCCCCCACTTCAGCCCACTGACAGGTGGTCCCCATCCCTTCTATCTCCTGTGTTGTTTGCTTCAGTGCTCCACTTCCAGTGTTAGTATTTCATCTTTTGGTCTTAAGGGTTGATGTTTTTCTCTGAGTTGGGGTGTACTAACCACACCTTACTAAGGTAGCACTGTTGGGGGGAGGGCTTATAGGCTGCTCCAGTCTGAGTCTCTTCTATTTGGTATGTAGGCAGCCAAGATGCCAGGGCCAAGACCTCGGAAGGGCCCTCAGGCCAGTGGTCAGGGTGTGGCAGCTGCCAAGCAGGTATGTATATAGCCTCCTCACCCCTGAGCCAGGGTGGGAGGTCCCTAAATAGCATAGGCAAACTGGGTCACCATATTTGGCAGCACAGCTTTAGAGCCTTCCTGAATCCTATCCACCCAACCCCTTACCTAGAGCAACCTCCCTGAATGGGTATCGTATCCCTATTAGTCCAGAGACTTGAAGCAAGTGCCTCTTGGAATTGGCAGAGCCCTTAGAGACACTCTGACTAGCTCTTGACACACACACGTGGGATACGAGTCTTGAACTCTCCTGTGTCTCTACACAGGCATCCCCTGCCATGGCCACCTCCAGACAAGTGATCTGCGGGGTTCAGAAACCACCAAAGTTCAGGGTGTGCTGATAGGGCCTCAGCACTCTCATGGGTTCCTCATTTAGGCCACGACTGCTTGCCAGCCAGGGATGTCAAGGCTTGAGGGCTAAGTCTACCGGGAGAGCTTTCCATCCTTGATGGTCTGTCCTGTAATCTCTCTATTTATTTATTTTCTCTGGGCCCAAGTCCTGAGACTTCTTACTCCATTTTTATTGTCTTAAAATAGGCAGGTAAGGGAGGTGGTAGGATCATGGGCATGGGCTCAAGTCACATGATCTTATTTTAAATTCCCGCTCTGCCACTTAGCAAGGCTGTCTCAGTATCATCTGAACATGGAGCTCCAAGGAGGACCTACACTTATGTAGAGTGGTCAGATTCATGGAGTCAGAAAGTAGAATGTAATTATCAGGGGCCCAGGCCAGAGGGGAGTGGGGAGTCATTGTTTAATGGGTACGGAGTTTCAGCTTTGCAAGATGAAAAGGGTTCAGTGGACAGACGGTGGTGATGGCAGCACAGCAGTGCAGTGTACTTAGTGCCACTGAACTTCATACTTAACAATGGTTACGATGCCCCGGCCGTGTGGTTCAGGTGGTTGGAGTGTCATTCTGTGCACTGAAAGCTCGCTGGTTCCATTCCTGGTCAGGGCACATGCCTAGGTTGTAGGTTCGGGTTCAGTCCCTGGTTGGGGTATATGTGGAAGGAAACCAATTGATGTCCCGCTCTCTCTCCCCCTCCCTTCTTCCTTCCTCTCTTTCTCTCAAAAAAAAAAAAAATTCAATGGAAATGTCCTCAGATGAAGATTTAAAAAAATGGTTAATATAATTTTCATGTTATGTATGTGTTGAAATACAAAGAAAATAGGACCTGCCCCTCAGGATTATGAGAATTAACTAAGGTAGTAATGTAGAGAGCTAAGTACAGTGCTTGGCAGCTAGTGAGGAATAACGATGGCATTGCAATTTTATTGGGCTCTTTGTAGAGTCACCAGGGAGTACTCTAAAGGGTAATGTTGCAGGCCTCGGTTTCCCTTTCTGCACGTTTGGCTTCAGCTTCAGATAGTGAAGGAGCCACTGACCTCTGGGCGACTGGCTCTGGGCTCGGCTACACCCTTTTCCTCATTGTGTGGTTCCTAAGAAACCTTCTCTGCTCTCAGCTGGGACTCTTTGTGGAGTTCAGCCCTGAGGACATGCTGTTGGGGATGGAGGAGACTGAAGATGATGGGGACCTGGAGGCTGAGCTGCTGGCCCTCACTGGAGAAGCAGAGACCGCAGGCAGGAAGCCAGCACCCAAGAAGCAGGGTAAGGGTAAGTTTTCAGTGCTGGGCTGGGCTTGGTGCTGGGACCAGATGGGCTCAGGCAGCTGGTGGAGAGGGTCCTCCTCACAGCTGTGAGGATCCAGCCAAATCACCTGGTCTTCTGGTGTCCATGTCCTTTCTGTAGCACTCCCACCAAGAGGCTGTCTTGCTCTGCTCACACACCTGTGTGATGGGGCACTCACTGCTTCCCTGGATGCCCCTTCATGACTCAGGTCCCTATCCTCAGCCCTAGCCAAGGTCTGATACAGAAAAGGGGCTTAGTGTGTAGAAGTTGTGTGTAATGAATGAATAAGTGTAATCTTCCTCCCCAGCCTGGAAGAGGACACAGACCTGAAGTCTGGGAGGGCCAGGGTTCAGCCAGCCTGGGTTTGAGCCATGGTCTGCCACTTAACAGGACTGCGGTATTAGGGAAATTAATGTTGGTAGTTTTCAGTTTATTCCTGTAAAATGGTGGTAATATGACCTGTCTTGCAGAACTATTGTGAAGTTCAAATAGATGTTAAAAGTCTAATTTACATATGTGAAAGATGTGGTTAGGAGGAATGCCTATGGAGAACTACAACAAAAATGCTGAGAAGAGAGCAGCTTGTTGCCTTTTAGAGGGTCCAGGAAGGTTTCCCTGCTGAGGGTCTTTTGAGCTGGTTCGTACAGGAAGAGCAGGATTTTTACAGTTGGGATGTTGCCTTGCCTGGGAAGGGCAAGATTTCTACCTGGATGTAGAAATACACGGCGCGTTGAAGACTCTGCTCTTCATGGACCTATTCTGAGACCCCGACCCTCTGTTCCCCCAGCACCCTTGCCCATGGCCCACATTGAGAAGCTGGCGGCAGACTGTATGCGGGATGAAGAGGAGGAGGAGGAGGAGGAGGAGGAGGAAGGGCTGGAGGCGGACACAGACTTGCTGGTGCGTCTGCCAGGCTGGTGGCTGGGGGCTCTGTGGCCAAGCCTGCGGAAGAGGCCTGGGGCTTGTCCCTCTGTGTGCTCTGGTGTTGGATGGCTCCCCGGTCCTTCTCGGGCCTGTTTTCCTGACTGTATAGTGTAGGGCTAGTTTCCTTTGATGCCTGGTCTGAATGCTGTGCTTAAGGATTCTCAGATTTGTAGTCTTCACTGTTTCCAAGGCTACCTATCCTCAGTTAGATTAAAGAGGTGTTTTGGTAAAGGGGACTTTCAGGCACAGTGACTGAGGTTGGGAGGTACTGCGGGGGGAGAGGGTCATTTATGTTCAGATCCTTTCATAGGTATGGCCATGAGGCTCCCAAGCTCCTGGGATTTGTGTCTCCCTAGACTGAGCTGCAGGAGGTCCTGGGTGCAAATGAGGAAGCTGGGTCCCCGGATGACGATGAGACAGCCACCCTGGGTAGTTCTGAGGAGGAGAAGGGACAGAAAAACACTGAACCTCCCGTGCAGACAGCTCTCCCAACAGCTTCAGTCCCGGCGGCTCAGGTAGGGTCTGGGGGGATCCCGTGTGCCTTTGATACCCCCGTGTGTCCACATGTAACAGCATGGCTTGCATAGGAAGGCTTCAGTAACTGTTCCCAGGGCCCTCCTCCAGCAGTGCCCCAAGCAGTGACTGAGCCCGAGAAACTCTTTGGTGCCTGGTTGGCCTCAAAGGCCTCTCTGTTCTCCCAGGCCGCCCCTGCAGCCATCCCCAGATTGTCTGGGCCTCTGTTTGCCTCTGATATGGCCTTTGGCCTCTCCAGTAAGTCTTTGCCTCCTCTTTGAGGCTTTTAGGCTCATCCTCCTTGAATCCAAGAGCTCTGTTTTCTGGGGCAGCTTCCTTGCAGGGAGGGAGCAGCAAGGGCCTAGCTGGTCCTGGAGTGGCCAGGCCCTGAACTGGAGTATCTACAGGCTGGAGGGCCTCGGGGGCTGCAGGCTCTGTTGGAGGATCGGATCCACAATTACCAGGAAGCTGCAGCCAGTGCCAAAGAGGCAGGTGAAGCAGCCAAAGCCAGGCGTTGTGAACGTGGCCTAAAGGTAGGTTGGGCCCAGCCAGGGAGCAGGGCTGGGAAGAGTGGGGTTCAGGGCAGTGGGTGAGGCAGCAGGAAGTTGCACCAGTACAGGGGAGGCCTCCCCACTGGCCTTGGGCAGGTGAAGGATCCCTGGCCTGTCTTCAAGAGGGGCCCAGGCCGAGATGGCTGGCTAGGTTTCTGGCTCTCTCTTCCCCAGACTCTAGAGTCCCAGCTGGCTGCTGTGAGGAAAGGCAGGAAGATCAGTGAGGATGAGATACCACCTCCAGTGGCCTTGGGCAAGAAGCCCCTGGTCCCCCAGGAGACAACCAACAGGAGCCCTGAGGCAGACCTCCCTGCTTCCTCGACCCTGCTGCCAGGTATCTGGAGACACTCAAATCCTGTTCTCCTTCCAAGTCAGAGTCCATAGCCTGCTTCCCCCACCACTGCCACTCCATTGGCGTTAGTCACTCCTGTCCTGTGGGCGCTGGGAACCCAAGGTGGGCACCTTCTTTAACCCTGATGCCCCCTCTCTGGGCTTTTTGTTTCTCCAAAGACAACCCTTCTCCGCCTGAGACGAGCCCCTTGGGCAACCCTGCCCCACCCAGTGCAGACCCAGGCCCACAGGCCCTCTTGGCGGCCCGACAGAGGGAGTACAAAGTGGCTGCCCTGAATGCCAAGCGGGCTGGAGACCTAGACCGTGCCCGAGAGCTCATGAGGATTGGGAAGGTACGACATCTGGCCCAGGGACCCTGTGTCCAACCCCTTGTTTCACAGTTGGGGGCAGTGACCTGCTCAAGGTCATGCAGCTAGACTGGCCTGAGGGGGGATCTTTTTTCAGCCCATGCTAATGGGGTTCCCTGGTTTATGCCCACGCCTGCTTTTCTTACTACTGCAGAGATTTGGTGCCGTGCTAGAGGCCCTGGAGAACGGGCAGCCTGTGGACCTGAGTGCCATGCCCCCAGCACCTGAGGGTCAGTATGGGGATGGTGAAGGGAACCTGTTCCAGCTGGGGCTGGCCAGGCACCCCCCCACATACACGTCTGCTCTGGGTCCCCCAGACCTCCCACAGGCTTCCAAGGCCTTCACAGCACCCTCAGTTGTACCCCCAGCTGTGGAGCGAGTGCACCCATTGATGGCCCCTGACACCCCAGCAACTCCAGGTAGGATGGGATGGTGGGACTGTGGAGTGGGAACCTAGGGAGGGGCAGGTGGAGCTGATGCTATCTCTTCCCTTCTCTAGTGGCCCATACTGAGCCACAGACAGTGCTGGACGCCCTGCAGCAGAGGCTGAACAAGTACCGTGAGGCAGGCACCCAGGCCCGCAGCAATGGGGATGAGCGAAAGGCCCGGATGCACGAGCGCATTGCCAAGGTGGGCCTGCAGCCCTGAAGCCCCCTGCCCATGTCAGCCTCTCTGTCTGCTCTTGCAGCTAGCCCTGGTCCTTTAGTGTCCATCTGTCTCTCTTGAGCTCTTGCTGCCTGGGGCACTTTTCCCTCTGGGGGCTGCTTTCACTCTTCCTCTCCCTGCCTCTCCCTGTGTGGAGCCCACCGTAGGTCCCTCCCTCTTTTCCCTTGCAGCAATATCAAGATGCCATTCGAGCGCATCGAGCAGGACGCAAGGTTGATTTTGCTGAATTGCCTGTTCCTCCAGGTATGTGGTACTTGGCCTAAGGTCTTTATGATCTCTGAGGGGGAGGCGGGGAATGATACCTCACATGTCTGCCTCCACTCTGGGAGCTACCCACCCCAGTCATGCCCAGGAAGACCCGGCCAAAGCCCACAACAGCCTAGTGCTTCCCTGAGGCCACCCTACCCCTTGCCTAGCTCTTTCTTTCCCACAGGATTTCCTCCTATCCCTGGTCTGGAGCCCGCTGCGGGCAATGAGGAGGATACAGTAGCAGCCACTTTAGCTGCTGCCCAGAAACTAGTGGCCTCCGAGGATACAGCTCCAGCTGAGGAAGATGGGGATGAAGATGAGGTTTGGCTGAGGGCCCAAGACTCCAGGGGTTGGGGGGAAATGGTAGATGAGGGGCAAATCCAGATCTTGTCCATACTAACAAGTCCAGCAAAGTAGCTGTTCTTTCTACCATTTTACAGAAAAAAAAACTTGCCAAGGGCATCCAGATAGGTATGCTAGATTCAAACCGAGGTCTTTTTGACCTCAGAGCCCTGGTTTGATCCCGAAAACCCTGGTGTCTGCTGTTGGGAAGGTTAGCTCAGCGCTTTTGAGGCTCCTTTGTAGCTCTGGGATTCTCTAGGGCCCACACGGGGAAACCATTCATCTCAGTGCACCCAGCAAGTTCGTGCAGTGTTAGGAAGAGAGTCCACGTCTGAGCTGCCACAGCTGGGGTGGGGAACAGATTTCCTGTGACCTCCTCCTGGGCTCCTGCAGGATGAGCCTCCAGCCCAGGCCCCCATATCCAAGAAGCCTCTGGTCCCTTCATCCCGCTCCCTGCCTGAGCCTAAGGCCTCAAGTTCTAAGGAGTCACTGAGCCCCTCTGGTGAGTTGGGCGAAGGGGGATGGAGGACTAAAGGCTCTAGTGAGGGGGAGGCGTGGCTCTAACCAGCACTGCTCTCCCTTCAGTACGGGAACAGCTGGCACTGCTGGAGGCCCGCAAACTGCAGTACCAGCGGGCAGCCCTGCAGGCCAAGCGTGGCCGGGACCTGGAACAAGCCAAAGCTCATCTGCGGCTGGCCAAATGCCTTGAGGCTCAGATTATCCAGGTCCGAGCCGGCCGACCAGTAGACCTCTCCAAGGTGAGTCCCACCTGGCTAAGCAGGACGACTTCCCAGGCAGAAGAGGTCGGTGGCAAGTTTGGCAGCAGGGCTGTGAACAGAGCAGCTGCTCAGATGCTGCTGTCCATTGTCATTGGTCATACCTTCCCCAAGAGGCCCTCGGGCCAACCTGAGAGGTGAGACGTGTAGGATGCGGTAACTGCTGGGAAAGAGCCTTTGGCTTATGCCTGCCTCTACCCCGTGGCCCCAAGAAAGGCCAGGGCAAGGCCAGTGGGAGGCAGTGTTCGGCAGCCTGAGATATAAAGGGAGGCAGTGAGTTCCCATCACTGGTTGTTAGAAGTTGGAGAATCATTCAGTTTGGGTTCCTGCCTTTGTTAGACTTAGTAGAGGGATAATCTGACCCTTGGGGCCCCTGAGGGGCCTTGTGACCTGGGCAGGTACCTTCACCCTTGACGGATGAAGAGGGTGACTTCATCCTCATTCATCATGAAGACCTGCGCCTCTCCCAGAAGGCCGAGGAGGTGTACGCCCAGCTACAGAAAATGCTCCTAGAGCAACACGAGGTCAGTGCTCACAGCCTCCCCTTGGGGAAGGGCATAGGCTCAGACCAGATAGGCCTGGATTCATTTTCTAGCTCTTCTACTTACTGGTTGTGTGACCTTGGGCAGGCACTTCCCCTCTCTGAACCACATTTTCATCTGTAGAATAAGATGATTACTACCACTGGTTGGTTATGAAGTTCAAACAATGGACTGGAGGGGAAAGTACTTCAGAGATCAGAGGTGGTGTTAGGGGACAGACACATACACATATGTAGAAAAACGCATGTGTGTATGTGTATTTGTATGTGTCGATCTGAACTGCCTGCAAGTCTGCCTTCTGAAGTGATGTTTCTGTTAGCTTTTGAAGGAAGAATAGGAGTTTGCTAAGTGAATTTTGGGGAATGGCTATCATAAAAAAAACACAGGAAAAACCTGGGGTTTGGAAACAGTGATCTTGGGGAAGAGGTACATGTTGGGGGAGAAGGGTGAGACTATAGAAGATTGGAGCTTTCAGAAGCTGGGCCTCTAAAGCCAATCTGGACCCACTCTGGTCCTCTATTTTCAGAAGTGTCTGCTGTTCTCCAAGCAGTTCATGCACCAGGGCAATGTGGCCGAGACGACTCGGTAAATGCAGGGGCTGGGGCATGTGGGGTAGGGAGCAGACAATGAGGCCTGTCATGCTGAAGTGTGCACCCAACCCTGTCAGGTTTGAGAAGCTTGCTCAGGACCGCAAGAAGCAGCTTGAGATCCTGCAGCTGGCCCAGGCCCAGGGCCTTGACCCTCCTAGCCACCACTTTGAGTTGAAGACATTCCAGACTGTGAGGTACCAAAGCCTTAGGGAGACAATGGCTCTATGCAGGGATGTGCCAAGAGGCTGGGAGCCAAGGTTGGAGACTTAAACCCCTTTAGTAAGAATTTCCAGGCTTGGCCCTGCCATAGGCACTGGGCCTCGGGGTGTGGGAGGTAGGACATGGTGACTGCCTGGGGGAGCTCAGAGCTGGGGTGGCTAGGGAAGGAGCTCTGCAGGGAGGTCTTTGTACCAGCTCTGTTGCTCCTAGCCCAGACAAGCTTCGCCTCCCTGGGCTCACTGTATCCCTGACCACCACCTGGCTGGCAGATGGGCAGTCCTGGAAGATGGGGGCCCTTTCCCACTGCACTTCTTCATTCTGAGCTCTTTCTCCTTGCTTCCTGGCTATAGGATCTTCTCAGAACTCAACAGCACCGAGATGCATCTGATCATTGTCCGGGGAATGAACCTCCCAGCCCCTCCAGGTAGCCCTAGGGCCACTCCTAACTCCAGTAGGCTTTTGCCCACACTCCACCCCTGGCCAGTATGGGGCCCCTGGCTACTCCCTGATGCCAACTCCCATTTCTCCTTTATAGGGGTGACCCCTGATGACTTGGATGCGTTTGTGCGGTTTGAGTTTCACTACCCTAACTCGGTGAGGTTCAGGTAGAGGTAGGATCCTCTGAACTCGTGCCAGGACCCTGTGCTCAATTTCTTCCCACCCCTGGGAGGTCTGGCTATAGGGAGGGGTTTGAAGACCCGTAGGCCCACTCGTTATAGGTGTCCCTTCCCTCAACACTTGGTCCAGAGCTGTGGATCCGATAGACCTGTTTTTTCAAAATGTCCCAACTTCTCCCTTCTTACCGCTTTAGGACCAAGCTCAAAAAAGCAAAACAGCTGTGGTGAAGAACACAAACTCTCCAGGTGAGAGCTGCCTTCTCCTCCCTCTCATTCTCTGGTATGTGTGTGCAGCACTTATTTCCAGATGTTATCTTACTTGGTACTCAACTTGGGAGATATGGGTGGGTGTTATGACCACTCCTCTCATGTAGTTGGGGAAATTGAGGCTCAGAGAGGTAAAGGGACTTGCCTATGGCCTCTGGGCAAAGAGGTGTTGGAAATGGAACTTGAATTCAGGAATCCTGACTGTAAATTCCAAGTTCCTCCCACTTGAGTATAATCTCTATTAAGAGTACAGTATAGTAACTCTATCAAGAACTGTCCAAGTTGACTTCCAAGGCCAGCACCTAGAGGCTCTACCACCCTCCAGTGGTTGTCTCTGAATTGCAAGCAGAGCCATCCAGAAGGGAGGCCAGACCCTCCTCAGGAAATCCCTGGGACCCAAGGCCCTTTTTCTCCCACCCTTGCAGAATTTGATCAGCTCTTCAAACTAAATATCAACCGAAACCACCGGGGCTTCAGGAGGGTCATCCAAAGCAAGGGAATCAAGCTTGAAATCTTCCACAAAGGGTGAGGCGCCTGTCAGCCATTCATGCTGTGAAGGGGTGGGCTGGAGGAAGGAAAGACTTCTGTTGTTGCTGCTGCTCCTGCTACTGCTCAGTTTTCTTGTGCTGGACTCGGCCAGCTCATTCCTGCATTCCCTGCCTAGTCCAATCCTCTGTTGACTGTTGGCTCCCCAGATCCTTCTTCAGAAGTGACAAGCTGGTTGGCACAGCCCACCTGAAACTGGAGCGGCTGGAGAATGAGTGTGAGATCAGAGAGATTTTGGAGGTAGGACTCAGAGGTTGTGGAGATTGGGTGGGCGAACCAGTGGACCTGGCAAGTGAAAAGCCAACATTCATTGAACATCAGTCCCTGTTGTAGGGTTTTTGTGCCCATTAAAAAGTACCTGTAAATATGTTGTAGAGTAGGTTATTCCCATGTCACAAATGAAGAGGTTCACAGGGTTTGACAAAATTTTATAGCATCACCCATTCAGAAAGTAGCTACCCTGTTTCCACAACACTCTGGGCCACTCAGGTTCCCCGGGATGGTGGATTACAGGGCCCTTGAGGGATCTGGTCATTGCTGTCAGCTTGGCACACATAAACCCCTAGTTGTGGCAGGGGCACAGCTGTGGTTGGGGCACTTGTCTGGCTGCTTGATGAAGTGGAACAAGCTGTGAACATGAAGTTGATAAGGTATTTCAAAGTCAGGGACCTACCACAATGAAGATACTATATTCTGTGTTTGGGAATTGGCCCCACACATCTCCTTGTTTCCATGAACTTGTCAAATTTCACAGGCAGTAACTAAAAGCTTGCCTCTGACTGATGAGGAAACTAAGGTCCAGAGAGAAGGGTGTGTACCTGGCAGAGTGTGGCCTAGACCCTTGCTGCCTTCTTCGATGGGGCTTTTCCTACGAATGTGCACCTCCCTCTCCCCCCTTTTTCGGGGAGTTTTTCTTCAGTGGGGCCTGCTGTGTATTGGCCATGCTGATGGCTGATGGTGGTTCTACCTCTTGAGTCTCAGCATTCACTGCTTTGCACTCCAGCTGCCCTCCCTGTGAGCACGGAGGCAGCATGGTGGGGGTAGGAACCCTTGGCCTGGGTTCCAGTCCTGGCCTTGTCACACTGGCTGTGTCACGTGGTATCTGCTCTCTCTGGGCCACCTGTGAAGGGAGGGTCTGGGCTTAGTGGTTTTCAGGCTGCACCTTTAAGCCAGAGCATTTCTTCCAGGAGTTGCCATGGGGAAACTGAGTAAGCAGAACTCTAGGTTTCTCATCTCTACCTCAGAGCATCTGAGCACTGATGCTTATTTAGATTTACATATTAATTTTTTTACAATTGTTCATTTAGAGGAAGGGAGAGAGAGAGGGAGAGAAACGTTGACATGTCAGACACACATTGATTGTTTACCTCTTGCATGCCTGTAACCCAGGCATGTGCTCTGACCAGGAATCAAACCGGCAACATTTCTGTTTGCAGGCCGGTGCTCCAGCCATGCCAGCCAGGGCTACTTTTCTTTTTTCTTTTTTTCAAAATAAGACTTACCTAAACCCACTACCACCACCAGGGTTGACAAAAAATGGAGACTCCTATGTTGATACTGCAGGGTATTTTAGCTCCTCATTCCTTACCTGTGAGCATAGGGGGCTGCCTGCTCCCAGCCCCTAATCCCATCAGTTACCATCTCCCTCTCCGCGGTCCTCACAGGTCCTGGATGGAAGAAAGCCCACGGGGGGCAAGGTGGAGGTGAAGGTGAGGCTGCGGGAGCCTCTGAGTGGCCAGGACATGCAGACGGTCACCGAGAACTGGCTGGTCCTGGAGCCCAGGGGCCTGTGAGGTGGGCAACTCTCTGGACACTCAGAACCCCTGCCCCCTGCTCTCTGCCCAGGCCCCAGAGGGACATTTCCAGTACTCAGCTCATATCTGGGAAGGAAAGCCTAAGAGTTTCTCATCTGTGGGGAGGATCAAGAGGCAAAACTGTTAGGTAGGGCTTGGGCTGAGTCTCTTAGGATCCTCAGTAGAACCTTAGAGGGAAGTAAAACCTCCCAGGTCTAACTCTTCAGGAAATCCTTTCTAAACTCTATTTGTATATTCATGGCAGTTCAGACTGACTTTCTACTTTCTGTGATTTGTGCCTTGTGCAGCTGATGGTCAGCGCTGGGAGAGGAGCCAGGCCACCAGCCGTGTGCAGAAGTGTATTTTTCCCAGCTTTGCTGGCTGCAGAAGCCTTTGTACATAAGGGGGATCAATGCTGCTACACAAATACCAAAAACCTGTGAAGTACGTGCGTTACTGACCTCAGCCTTGGTCTTTCCTGTTGCTGGCGCCTTCCTAGGCTTCCACACCAAAGCAGGCTGGATTCCTGTAGGCTGCCTCCCCTCCCCGCGCCACAAAGCAAGGCTGGCCTCACCGCTCTGTGCCATGGAGTCTTGTGGCCCCTTAACCCCCGTAGCAACTGCGTGCAGCTTACCCCAGCCCCTAGTTGCAACGTTTCTGAATGTGCCTTTAAAAGATACAACTGTAAAGGATGGGAGAACTTGAGAGTGATCCTGCTTAGGGCTCTGTGACGTTTGTCACTAGCACCCTATGCCCACACAACTCGGTTTACCTGGCCCTGCCTGTGCCTTGTTTCCTGACAGCTGCTGCACTAGCCTCCCTGCTTCCCAGGCTCCCAATGGAGGAAGGAAGTTATGTTCTGGACTGCGTGGTGGGAAGCAGGCAAGGTTGTGTCTTGGGTTTGGTCCATGCACCTGAAACTAAAAGACTGCTAACTGGAGAAAAAAAAAAAGTAAAATTTTAAGTAGCCGTTTTTATTTAAGAAACTAGGTCTAATTCACTTCTATGGGTTTGACACTTAACACACAGAGTAACCATCCAAGACCTAAACAAAAGCCCATCACTTTCTAAAGGCCAGAGTAGCAGTGAATTAAATTGACAGGAACTGCTACTATGGCTTCCTCTTTTGAGAGGACAGAGGAAGTCTTGCCTCTTCAGCTGATCACCTAGGGAAATCCCCAGTTCTTTCCAAGAAATTGTCCTTTGGCTTTGTTTTTCTGAATGGATGGAGACAGAGGGATTTATAGTTGCAATAAATTTAATATTCAAAACTGCAGTATTCTACATTTCTTAGAAATTAACATCCCATCCACGCCCCCCCCACCCCCCCACAGCAGCTTTTTGAAGCATTAGCTTAAGGTCGACAAAGCATTCCTCAAGGTCATTTTTTAAAGGCTCTAAGTGAAGCAGATACATTCAGCTTACTGACCACTATTAGCACTGCATAAGCACAGCTCAGGGATTGAGTTTGTTTTTTGTGTCTTTTTCTGGGACAGGGCTGGACCGTGCTTCCCCGCCCTTAACAGATCTTTAGTGGGTAACAGCATGAAGGACAAATGACTTTTTTCCAAGAGCTTTCTGGTCTCACCCATCAGAGTGAACTACCAAAATTTTCAGGTGTGAAACGACAATTACAGTTACATCTACATGTCAAACCAGCAGTAATCTAGAATGAAAAGGAGGGGTGTTAGCCTTCATAAGGGGACCTAGAGCAAAGACGAGTGGCCAGGAGGGTTTCTGACCCAACCTAGCCCTCCCCTCAGGTTTGTACCCCAACCAGTGCTTAACTAAGTGGTCAAGGACAGCTGTCATTCTCCTCAAAGGTTCCAATCAGCCTGAGGGATTTCTAACTCGGGCCTCTGCCGGCAATGCCCTGTTCGAACTTGGTAGGAAGGGTTCTGTGGCTCACAGTCCCTTCTGCGACCGGTTGGGTTTTAGTGACCTTCACTGCTCTTTGCTTTCTGGTAAACTGACCGTCAGGCTGGGCGGAGGCAAGCCTAGCCACCCACTGGACTTGGAGACCGAGGTTCTGAAAGGGCCTTTGTTGTAGCCAAGGCATGCAGGGGTCACTGGTGGTGGGAGGAGCCTGCCCAGCCTCCAAAGTTTTGCCCAAATGCAGCATCCGAACACTGGAGACAGTGACTCCTGTGCAGCTGAGAGCCAGGCATAACCCAAATCATTTTTACATTTTAAATTCTCTTCAATCTACTACAAGGTACACTTTCTTCTGAATTAGTCAACTGAATAAAACGTGGGAGAAATTTTTCTTATATGAAGACTTGCTCACAGAGGGCAAACTATTTTGTGACTTTAACATTATTTTCCTTCCTTAAGCACCATTCTGAAACCTGCATTGTTGCTTCCAAATTTTGAGAGCTTGTTTTCCAAATTTTGCAGGCGGTTCTTAAAAGATCTTGCCCCTTAACTAGGCAGCTCCTTTTAGGATGAAATTATGGGGCTGAGACTGGTGGAACCAGGGGCCTTGTACCTGGTCCAGCTCCATGGCAGATGGATGTCTTCCTGCTCTGGGCCTCAGCTTCCCAGACTCTAGTTGTTACTGTTCTTGCCTTGTTACATATACAATGCCTAAAATTCCACCATCACCATTGTTAAAATTATTAGCACTATTATTAAAATAGAACAGACTTACTCAATTAGAAACAATGTTCAGCAGATTGTTTGATCATTGTCTGAAATGCATAAATTATTCCCCAGAAGACTGGTTATGACAGGTAAATTTACTTGGAAATTTTGGGCCCACCAGTATTCAGGAAGCACTAGATGAGGAGAAGTACTACTTGGGAACTTACAAAAGTCAAAGTCCCATATTTCTAGAGCCCAGCAGGTACTTAGAAATTGTTGATAAAAACAAATGGAGAAACTACATTGTGTAGCATTTAGTAAGAGCTCCATAACTTTAAAAAAAAATAATGTTACTATAATGGCAATTCTACTTCAGTTTATAAGGATCCCTATATGTCGATATTTAAGTTTACATTCTAGAAAAATCTGAGACTTAGAAGTGTGACGTTTCAGCCTTCTATACAACTTAACAATACACAGTGTACAAAAACACAGAACAAGGGGTGGGGTGTAAACTAGCCTTGGCTATTTTATGCTCAATTCCACAAGATACACTAAACATGAAAGACATTGTATGCAATTGAGAAAGGACCTGACTGCAGGGCCAGAGTTTGTCCTTAGTTGGAGAATTTAAAACCTTGCACTGATCCAGAAGAGAGATGTACAACTGTGAGATGTACTTAGGTGACCAGGAGGAAAGATAAACTTATTTAGGGAAAAAGAATCAGCTCCTGGAGAAGTTGCAAACTTCCAAGTATATTTGGACCAAACTAGATGTTACATCCACAATACCTGCTCCTATTAACAAGTGTCCTATCAGGTTTTGGAGGGGTGTGTGTGGTCCCAGGGTTCGGTCCTTATACACTGGTGTTCTGGGGGTCTAGTCCTTTTTTTCCCCTTAGAAGCTGAATATCTGAGTCTGTGGGAAAGATCACAATGACAGTTCTCTGCAGCCACCACTAGGCAAAGCCTGTGGAGAGAGAGAGACAGAATGCCGATCTCCCTCCTTTCCCACCACCATGGAAAAGGGATAAAAATGTAGTAGACACACTGCGAATTGAAGGCCAGGCCTTTGGGCCTCTTTGGAAAACACCTGCTGCCCTAAACAGCTCCACAGCCTGTACCTGCCAAGTGCTAAGTCCCACTCTGGCCCCGGGGAAGCAGCCTTCACTGCCCCAGAGGCTTGCATTAGCTCCCAGAGGATTCTTGGAGCTGTGCGCTTATGCAGAGGGGCCACCTGCTGCTTGGCTTGGGCTTTCAGAAGATGGCAGTGGCAACAGAGTGAGTTACTCTAGAAAAGTGTTTTTCAAACTCTGGGTTGTGAAATCCATTTGGTCTGTGACCAATGTAAGTTCTTAATGAAAAAGAAAATACCCAAGAGTACACCACGTATATCACGGATAAACCAACTCTTGGTTTCTAATACCAATAAAAGAAACCATGGCTCATTCTGAGGCTGGGACAGGGCAAGCACTGGATGAGCCTGCAGCTTCCTCCACGTTAGGCCAGAAAACAAAGTGTTAAAAAAATGACAGGAGCACATCAAGGGACTAGGAGCCACTCCACCCTGAAGGGCTCTCTGGCTAACGCTGAGGCCATTTGCACACCCAAATAATGAATTAGAGCCATTCAAAAAG
This sequence comes from Macrotus californicus, assembly GCA_007922815.1. Lineage (NCBI taxonomy): Eukaryota > Metazoa > Chordata > Mammalia > Chiroptera > Phyllostomidae > Macrotus > Macrotus californicus. The sequence continues at coordinate 20,608 of VMDR010004016.1, read as the reverse complement.
TCCACAATGAAAACTGATTAAACGAATAAATAAAAAGGGAAGAAGAAAGAGCTTTTGCTTACAGATGACTAAGTATCACTAGTAAAGGTGGAGGTAGTGCTGAAACTGAAAAATCCATCTGTAGCCATCATAGTAAAAGATCAATTCAGACAAGAAACGTGAGTGTATGCTAAATCTAAGGGGAAATTTTGATCAGCAAGATCTGCATGACCTGAGATGAAAGTGTACATATTGGTTATTTATTCCAAGGGGAAAAAACACTGGAGAAAGACGACGACACTTTGACCAGGTGCTCAAATTTACCATCATCCATGAGGGGCAGGTGGGTGTATCAAGTGACCCTAGAGGTGATGATTCCCTAAAAAGGACACAACGTCACTTAGGTGGGATTCTGGCCAAGAATGCATATACTGATTCTAATTACGAAAAGATATCAATCAAATTTTAAAAATGAGGTGGGAGAACTATACTCACCAAAAATATGGAGGACATAAAAGATAAAGGTAGGTCAGGAAAGCTACTTGCCATGTCTGATCCTAGGCTGGAAGCTTTACTGGAGGGGAAAATTCCATGAAGGACATTGCTGGACAGATACCTGGGTAAGGTAGCACATCAACGTTAGGCTGACTGAGGTTGCGAGCTATCCTGCTGTAATGTAAGAGGATATCCTTAATTTTAGGAAATTAGCATTAAAGTAGTTCAGGGTAAAAGACTATTAGGTATGCAGCTTGCTCTCAAATGCATCCATTTAAAAAAAAAATTTCTTTTTAGAGAGAGGAAGGGAGGGAGAAGGGGAAAGAAACATCAATGTGTGGTTGCTTCTTGGGTACCCCCTACTGGAGACCTGGCCTGCAACCCTGGCATGTGCCCTGACTGGGAATCGAACCAGTGACCCTTTGATTCTCAGGCCAGCCAGGGTCAGATGCCTCCATTTTTTATGGAGAGACACTGATGCAGCAAATGAGGCAAAGTGTTAATATGTGAACAGCAGGTGAATCTAAGTAAAGCATACATAGGGTTTTTTTGTACTTGCAACCTCCTTGGAAGTTTAAATTATTTCTCAATAAAGTGTTTTTTAAAGATATTTCTAGTGTATACCATAACTAAAAATGTCTTAAATGCATTGTCAGCTTTTGCAGAAAGGCTCAACTCAATACCTGCCATTGACTCAGACAGATCTTGAGTAATCCTGAACTTGGCTCTGCTATCCAAATCACCTCATTAACACTGAGTCGCCCCTTCTTGGCTAGAAGAGGGAAAATCCGTCGGGCAATCTGTTAAAAACAAACATAAATCTAATTGTGACTTCCACTTGAACTTACTGTGATGTAAATGGGACAAGATCGGTGTGACACTCTCCTTTTTATATCAATTCTGTACAAAGGGTACAAGACTGATGCTTCATTTTTTATTTTCCCTCCGCTCTCCCACCCCACCCTTCGTGATGGTTGTATCCATTTGAGCATTTCTGAGCACAAGACCATGAGTAAGTCTTAAAACAGGAGCAGAATTCTTGTCTAAACAGTAACAGAAGGAGATTAGCCGCAAGGATAGCATAACTGTCGTGCAGTAACGGAAGCTGCCCAGGTCTTCTTGGTGGACAATGCATAAAAGACTTAGAATTATGGAACGTCTGTCCCCCCAACCACCCTTCCCCACCCGAGTCCCCCAAACTCCCACTCCCCCCATTTATAGTGTTAACAAAAGCTTAATCTTCCAGTTCTAAAGTGCAAATGACTTGGGTATGACTGCTATTGCAACAGGTCTGAACAGAAAAAACAATGGAGTCCTCTGTCTATGCGATGTTTTCCAGAATATAAAAGATGAGTTCCATGACGATGGGGCCCTCACTGAGCTGGCAGGCCCCTCCATGGATCACCGGCACCAAAGCGCTGTCCAGATCATTCATGTACTGCGAGGGAAGGGGCTGGCCATTGCTCCCTGCTTGATAGCCAACCTACACCACAGAGAGAAGGGGATGACAGGTTACTGGATAGAGAAGGTCTCTCAAGAGGGCTGAGGGCCAAGGAGGCTGAGCAGGAAAGGAGATGTCCTTCCTGGACATGTGTTAGAGGCAGAGCAGTTAACACAAATCTCTCCTTCTTTTCTCTGAATGTCATTTATCATCCTGATCCCTAACACTTGGTGGCCATGAGATCTTGGGCAAGACACTTAACCTGTTAGGGTCTTAGTTTCCTGAGATGGGGCTGGGTGATATAGGGAGATATGGAATGTCAGAAATAATATCTAAACCTATGGTTATGACAGTGAAAATGGGAAATACACTAGATATTGTAATTTGCTGTGTATAATGCACACTTTTTTGCTCAAACTTTTGAGGGAACAATAAGGATGCACATTATACATGGGTATAATAATCCTGTGTATAATGTAAACAAAAACGTGGATGTGCATTATGTACAGCAAAATATGGTAACTCCCTAACACAGCAGGAACTGAACACTTATTCTGCCAATCATCTGTCCACACACCACTTTGAGCACCTATAAACACAGGAATTCAAAGATTAATGTAACAGGGTCCCTGCCCTTAAGAGGCCCACTCATTAGCAGAAACTCTTGTTTTTAATTGCTTCATGTGAATTCTCTCTTTCTAGCCACATTACCACTTCCATTCGACAAAGGACCATGATGATCCCTCATGTGTATTACCCTGATGTGCTTAGTACAGTACTGGCAAAGGCCTTAAGTAGAAAACATACACTTGTTGACTGACAACTAGTCAGGAAATGGAGCCAGATACATAACCTTTCACATTTTCCCTGAGAATGAATCAGCTCTGTGTCAAAGCAGGAGCACTGGGACGTGCCAGAATCCAAAATGTACAGGTGTAACTTGTTCTGTGAGCTTCGCTTTGTTGTACTTTATGGATAGTGAGTGCTTTATAAACCCAAGGACTGTGGCAACCTTGCACTGAGCAAGTCTATCAAACACCACTTTTCCAACATTTGCTCACTTTGTGTTTCTGTGTCACATTCTGCTAACTCTAGAAATATATCAAACTTTTCATTATTGTTATATTGATCTCTGATCAGTGATCTTCAATGTTACTATGGTAATTGTTTTGAGATGCCACTAACCACACGCATATAAGATGGTGAACTCAATCGATAAATGTGTGTTCTCATTGCTACAAAGACGGGCCCTCTCTTTCCCTCTCAGGCCTCCCTTAGTCCCTGAGACATAACAATATTCAAATTAGGCCAATTAATAACCCTATAATGGCTTCTCAATGTTCAAGTAAAAGGAAGAGACACACATCTCTCACTTTAAGTCAAAAGCTAGAAATTAATAAGCTTAGTGAAGAAGGGAAGTCCATAGCTCAGAGAGGCCAAAAGCTAGGCCTCTTATGCAAAACAGCCAAAATGTAAATGCAGAGGAAACATTCTTGAAGGAAATTACAAGTGCTACTCCAGTGAACATGAACGATAAGGAAGTATAACAGCTTTATTGCTGATATGGAGAAAGTTTCAGTGGTCTGGATAGAAGATCAAACCAGTATATTCCCTCAAGCCAAAGCCTAATCCAGAGCAAGGCCCCCAACTCTTCACTTCTGTGAAGGCCAAGAGAAGTTTAAGGAAAGAAGCCATCTCCATACAAAGGGCAAGGTGAAGCAGCAAGTGCTGATGCAAATTATCCAGAAGATTCTAGCTAAGATAATTAGTGAAGGTGGCTGCATTAAATAACAGATTTCAATGGAGACAAAACAGCCTTATATTGGGGAAAAATACCCCACGCCATCTAAGACTTTCATAGCTGGGGAGGAAAAGTCAATGGCTGGCTTCAAAGCTTCAAAGGACAGGCTGACTCTCCTGTTAGGGGCCAGTGCAGCTGGTGACCTTCAGTTGAAGCCAAAGCTCATTCACCACTCTGAAAACGCTAGGGCCCTAACAATTATACTAAATCTACTCTGCCTGGATGGCAGCACAGCTGTTTACAACATGGTTTACTGAGTATTTTAAGCCCATGTCTAGACCTACAGCTCCAAAGACTCCTTTCAAAATACCACAGCTCACTGACAATGCACCCAATCACCCAAGAGCTCTGATGGAGATGTACATTGCCTTCTAACACACTTCCATTCTGCAGCTGATGGATCAGTGAGTAACTCAGATTTTCAAGTCTTACTTTTTAAGAAATACATTTTTTAAGGCTATAGCGGCAATAGATAAGAGATTACTTTGATGGATCTGGACAAAGGAAATTCAAAACTTTCTGGAAAGGATTTAGTAGTCTAGGTGATATTAAGAACATTTGTGATTCATGGAAACAGGTCAAAATATCAGCATTAACAGGAGTTTGGAAGAGGTTGATTCTAACCCTTATGGATGACTTTGAGGAGTCCAGTGGAGGAAGCAACTGCAGATGTGGTAAAAACAGCAAGAGACCTAGAATCAGAAGTGGAGCCTGAAGGTGTGACTGAATTACTGCAATCTCATGATGAAACTTTAATGTACGAGGAGTTGCTCCCTATGGGTGAGCAAAGAGAGTGGTTTCTTCAGATGGAGTCTACTCCTGGTGAAGAAGCTGTGAAGACTGTTGAAATGACAACAAAGGATTTAGAATATTACATAAACTTAGCTGACAAAGCAATGAAAGGACTGGAGAGAACTGACTCCAATTTTGAAAGTTCTGTGGGTAAAATGCTATCAAACAGCATCTCATGCTACAGAGAAATTGTTTGTAAGAGGAAGAGTCAACTGATGCATAAAACTACGTTGCTGTCTTATCTTAAGTAACTGTCACAGCCAACAAGCATCAGCAACCCCACCCGATCGGTCAGTAGCCATCAACACTGAGTCAAGACCCCCCACCAGCTACAAGATTATGACTCATGGAAGGCTCAGATGATAGCTAGCATGTTTTAGCAATAAAGTATTTTTTAATTAAGGTCTGTACATTTTTTTAGATATAAGGCTATTGCACACTTATTTACACCACAGTATAGTGTAAACGTGACTTTTACATGCACTGGGAAACCCAGAGTTGCTTTACTGCAATATTCATTTATTGTGGTGGTCTGGAGCGGGACCCACAACGTCTCCGAGGCATGCCTGTGGAGAGATTACAGTGCTAGGCCACAGGAGAGGCAATGGGACAAGGTGTTGGGGGAGGGGAGGCACATGTGCTAAGAGTGGACTGTTACTACTGATAACAAAAGAAAAATGTAAGAAAGACTGGAAGAGAAGCCTGACCACAGGAGAGCTGAGATGACAGGAAACTTAATGAGGAAATAGCTCAAACGTGGAAATGTCTACAGTATGAAGACCTTAAGGGGTGGGAGCTGCACGGGCCAGTCAGCAAAGGCCCGCTGGGGTCGGATTAAGAAAACAGGATACAGGACAGCTTGGACCTGCTCTCTGAGAAAGGCAGACTGATTCCTCAAGGGTGGGACTGAGGAGTCTCAGAGGGTAGCATTCATGTCATTCACAGAGGGGTGGCAGGTCTTTACACACACTTCTCCAAACCCTAGAAAGAAAACCAAATCCTTGGAACATATTCAGGTGTGGAAGCCAAAGTTCAAATGATTCAGAGTCTGATCAAACTGCACATTAAGGTGTATTTCTAAAGGTGGGAAGGCCAGAACACTACATCTGGTCAGGCCCAAGGTCCAGAGAAGGAAACTCTCTGGGTTGACACCGGAAAACTCACACATCACAAAATACAGGCTACCTGAGAATCTTCTTACCTGATCGGAGTCAAGTGTCACACGCAGTCCCAGTTTAGTCATTCCATCTTCCTTCAGAAGCTTCAGGTGGGGACAGAGAGCAAGGCAAAAAGCCTTGGCAATGTGCTCAGTCAGTCGGCTGTGATCTGCTGGATCACTCAGGCCACTGTGCTGGTCATCGTTTTCTAGGAAAAACACCTGTTCCCCAAACGAGAGACTTTTAACCTTGCGCCCCAGGAGACCCAGGAAGAAACAAGCGCATCAGCTCTCTGTGCATGAGCACCCTGGCCCTCCGAGATCTGCAAGAAGGCCTGACAGACAGGGTACTTCAGAGTCCTTGGGCCAAGAACAGGGCACTAACATCTTACATCTAAGGAACGATCCTCATCTCTGCATCTACTCAATGGTAGGGGCAAACTGCCTGTCTCCCTGAAAGCCCTATCAGGGTCATAACAGTACATTCTACTTGGAACCAGAAAAGGCTTACATTTTGCACTGTGCACTTCTAAAAGGTTAATTCCTACATGTGGATGGTTTTCTTAGGAATTGATCTTGGAATCTAAGAGAATGGCCCTTATAGCTTACGTGACCCAAACCCTTTATATTACAGATTACTCATAGAAAGGAGGTGACTCACCCAGGTATATATAAGCACTGAGAAACAGAGGCAGGGTTAAGTCCAGAATCTGGGTCTTCTACCTCTTATCACAGAGCTCTTCCTGCCACGTGGCCTTGCCACTGCTGAGGCCAGGGCTGTGTCAGTGTCCACTGCACTGGGCACAGGCAGAAGCACAGCAAATTTGGAACTGAGAGATGGAGTCCTCATCCCACAGAGGAGTCCTTTGCCTTCTTATGCCCCATGTGACTTTATAAAATGGGAAGCACCTGCCCTCTCAAAGAATAAATGATACAAAGCATACTTTCCTCAGATATACCAACCCTAGCTTCCTGTTCGATAAGCAGCTTATATGAAGAGTACTAAAAAGGGATCAGCTCTGAAGACCTGGGCCCATGAGAGTGGCAGCGTGAAATGATGTAAAAAGCTTTGGAATGGGAGTCAGGAGGCCTCCAGCCTTTGCTCTGCCACTAACTAGCATCAGGCAAGTCACAAAGTCACAAAGCCTCTCTGAGCATTTCTCATCATGCAAATGAATGGGTCACCTCCCTAACCTCATGGTGTTACTGGGGAGCAAAATGGGGGAAACAGGTCAAACTACCTTGTAGGCAATAAAGTTTTACACGTTTCACAGTATGCACTACTCAAAATGTGCCAAAGGCATAGTCATAAAGCAAGCAGCTAAGACCACTGAGCTGTGTATGAAAACACTGAGCCTGATGTGAAGGATAAGACACTTGCAACAACAGCTCAAGAACTGAAGAACCAGATTCTAGTCTCTGCTATCAGGAACCAGCTATGTGAACTTGGACAAGACACTTAGCCTCTCGTGGCCTCAGTTACCTTGTGTGTAAAATGGAAAAGCTAGAAGTCACAGAATGTTTTAAAAAACTGCTTCTAAAGCTGCAAGGAATCTTAGAGATCTTTAACTTAATCGTTTGTTTTACAGATAAGTATAAATAAAGTTCAAAAGAAACTGAGAGACCGAGGACCCACCTCTTCCTGATTTGTCTGGTATGTGTACACACACAGGGTCTCTGACCTGCTCCTCTCATTTCCAGTTTAGCCTCTAACACTGCTTTCAAGGTAAGGAACCATGTAGTGAAAAACTGCTTAGGAGTCGGCCAGATCTGGGTTTGAATCAGAAGGACTTTGACGTTACTTATTTACCATGTGTTTTTGGACAAGTTACTCAGTCTCCAAACTTTAGTTTTCTTTTAAAATTATAGTCGACACACTAGTTTTCTTATTGGTGAAATAAATCAATTTTTTAAGGCTGTGTGGTTATCTAAGATAGTTTAACTGTGAGTGCAGCACCACTAGCCCAGCTTTCTGAACCACACAGCAAAGATGGTAGGTACCATTCAGAGATGTACCTTCATGAATTCCCATGCAAACCAATCCCTACTAGTTCATAGGAAGGAGACATCCGTGTGCAGCCTGCACTTGGTGGCATTTCTTCCCAGTGAGCTATGACAGACTGGAGGGAATTGGAGTATAGAAGACAAACAGATTTTTTATTTTTTTTCTTAACCTCCAAATGTGTCTCTGGGCCCAGCAAAAAGTTGTGTTCAAAGGGGGTCATGAATGCGAAGTTTTACTTCCTTACCTCTGTCCATCTAATGACTTTTCCATTTGCTTTATACTCCGATCCGTGGAATATCTTCACACTTGTTATAGACTCCATGCACTTCCCGTCTATAGGACTGATGACACTAAAAGAGAGGCAAAGAGAAGAGAAGGAAGCAGATCTAGAAGTTAGAAGAGCCACTTCTCTTACCAAATCTTGCTACTAATTATAATGGGCATCTTACCAAACACGTCTGTGCAACATATCACAGCAAGGAGCCCCTACACAAAAACGTACGTGAACAGAGCACTCGTGGCAAGGGCTCACTAAAATAATTGAAAGAACACACATACAAAAAAAGACTCATGATTCCAGGAGCTGGTTCTTTTAACATAAAGAAACTGTTTACTCAAACCTGCTCTCTTCCTCCAGCATTCCTTCCTAGAGTGAATGCAGGGCCACACACCCAGTCCTGCTCACCCCTCTGCTGTCACAGCTCTGTCCCCTCTGCTCTTGGCTGTAGAAACATCCGTCATGTTATACTCTTCATACATTTGTGGATCTGCCTTACAAAGGAACTTCTGAAGGGGAGAACTGATATACTCACCTCTGTGTGCTATATTCTTGGTTCTGACACACTACTTGGAAAGTAGGAGTTTAACAAATGTTTATGATTAAAAGAATTATTTAACTGAGTATACTAATTATGACAGTGCTGGAGTGAACTGATGAACAAGTATCTATATTATCTATCACAACAAATTCCCTTCAGAGCTAAATTATCATTCCTAGGTTCCTGAATAGGAACTTTTCCGGAACCTAGCCCACTTTTTATAGTCATTTTCTCTCCAAAATATAACAAGTATAAATATGTGGAGATACACACTCAGTGGTGATGAGGATCCAAAATAATTGGAATCACAAAGATTCCAAACGCTTCCTAACAATACTCAAATCTGCTTATGCTTTTCAATCTCTCTATATATTAAAATAAAATATAACTTAAACTTCAATATCAGGGATTTACTTGAATGAAAATTATTTAAACAATGGTAAGTTTAACTGCAAATTCATCAGACAACAATGTCAAAGAAAGAGCATCCTTAGCTGGTTAGCACTCTTTCAAGAGAAGATTCCCAGACAGAGGGACAAAATACCCAGAGAGAGGGACAAACTGGAAAACATTCCATTCACACACTACAAACTAAACTCCTGAGTTCGAGAGGCTTCCCTGACCAGTTCTTGCCCTGTTTTCCGAGATGCTGCCAATGGCCCTTGTTGTAGGAAGGGGCAACTTGTTACTTGTTAGTTACCAATACGTTATGGCATCAGATTTTCAGATTATCAATTGTTTGATCCTAATAACCATGTCCATTTCCAACTATAATAGAGAATTAAACACAAATTGATTTTAAAATTAAATTTTCCGGTGAAGTATGGGAAAATAAAGGGTTATTTGTAAAAAAAAAATAGGCACCTTGACCTGCATGTGGCTCAGTTGGGTGTTGTCCCACAAAGCAAAAGGTCATCAGTTTTATTATGGGTCAGGACGGGTGTCTGGGTTGCCCTAGGTTCCGTCTCTGGTCGGGGCACGTATAAGAGACAACCAATCAATGTTTCTCACATCGATGTCTCTCTCTTTCTCTTTCTCCCTCCCTTCCCCTCTCTCTAAAAATAAATAAAATCTTTTAAAATAGGTATATACACTCACTGATTTAGAAATTGCTTCTTTTTGTTAAATAGTAAGTTTTTAAACCTTTCAAATAATCTGGACGCCATGTTGTAAATGCCCTCCATCTGCCTTTGCTCCTGAAATATCTACTCATCCTACCATATTCAGCTTAAGTAACAGCCATTTCTCTATGAAGTCACTCTTGAATACTGCCCTACCACCTCTATCAAGCTTCTTTTTCTTTTCTTACAGTGTTTTCCACGAACATTTTCTATATTTTGGTGAACTTATTTATAATTATTTCAGAGCCAGGTCGAGCCACTTATCAGTTGGGAAAGAGCGCAGCACTTGAAGCCCAAGGAGGTGGTCCTAGCCCTGCCACTTCCTAGCTTTGTGGAGACATTCAGCCTTTTGGTGCTGTGTATTCATCTGTAATACGAAATAACACTAGTCTATCAAATTAAACAATATTAGCAAAAATGCTGTATAAACCATAAAAGGCTTAGGTATTACTATTATCTCAGTGATTTTAGAGAAATTATTTTGTTCCACCAGCTCTTCCCCTCCTCCTTCCTTCAGAAATATGCACAGAAACTCTTTCAGAAATGAAGCCAAGAAACCAGAATTTAAAATTCTATGTTATGTATACATAGCAGTCCTTTCTCTTTAGTCAAGTTATAAAACACCAGTGTAGACAAACCCAGAGCCTAACCCATAACTAATGCCAAGTTTGCTGTACTTACCCCTTGTTGACGTTCTTGTCATCATCCACCCACTGGATGTGGATGAGCTCCTGCGGATCTTCGGCATCCGCCTTGCCACAGGTAATGGTGAAGTCCTTCATCTCTCGCAGCGCCTGCCGCAAGGAATCCATGTTCTCTGCAGTGATCTGGACCATAACGCCATCTGAGCACCAGCACCAAGATAACACAGACAAGAGCAGTGAAAAGCCAGGGAGAGGGGCAGGGCCTGGCATCTAGCCAACCCATCTAGGATTAAATGTAAAACTTTGCTCTGCTCTCTAAAGCTGACAGGCACAAGCAAGTTTCGTTCTTTGAGCCAAGCTCTTACTGAAAGTGCTATGAGAAGCAAACACCAAGATGTGTTCTGCTTAAAACACTCACCTGTTGATTTCACTTTAGACACAACGAAGAGTTTCTTCTGTGTCCCAAATGATGGGACACATTCTGTGTGCAACATTCTTGTGGGTAAAAGAGGCTGAGCTTCATCTATGTATTTACAGATTTGCACCCAATTATATATTTAAACTCAGACTATGTCCCCTTGGGTACTTATCCCAAAGTCCTGAAAGGCCATCTCTTAATTTTTATGCACTATTGCACGTTATTTCTACCTTTAGTCCCTTTTTGGAGAACTAAGCACCATTATGACAGTTTTAATTAGCTGAAGAGTGAGATGCTATTGAATGAATGATAATGAATCCAGAAGTCTATATCAAAAATGTCGAAGCTTGCTTTAGTGTCCTTTGCTTTTGGGACTAATGTACTAATGTACACACAGTACTTAACTCATTATTTACCTTCCACAATACTGGACTTGGCAAGATAGCCTGAAGAGGACTTCAGAGCGCCACTGAACACAAAGAAACTGGCACCAGTCACTGAAACAGCAAGAGAAATAGTTCGGTGAAGACAGACCCTGAGATGGAGAGACTGAGAATAATAAAAAAATATTTAGTAGTTGGGAACTCCAACCATCATCACCCAGAAAACAAACAACGCCAACTCTACATACCATAATATGCCAGTAACCAATAATTCCGATGCTTATGACAGGCGAGGGACGAGGTTTTAGGGTACACTCTCCCATTTTGTTTTGCTCCAATCAAGAATCAAAGAATCTTACAAGCAAAGAAATCTTAGTGGTCAAGTCTAGGGTTTGGCCTTAAGCCTGTTTTTCTAAATAAAATTATATAGGAACACAGCCAAGGCCATTCATTTACACACTGCCTATGACAGTTTTTGAAATATGATGTCACAGAGTCGAGTAGTTGGCAACAAAGACTGCAGGCCTGCAAAACTAAAATACGCTGAAAAAGTCTGCTGACTCCTGATCTAATTCACTGGTTTCCAGATTTGTTTGTTTTAGGTCAATTATATTTTGAATATAGTGATATGTCCATCAACTATTTATTTTATTTACCAAGTGGAACTATTAAGAGAAGCACCTATTTAAAAAAATACCTGATACTACTGTCTCTTTATAAAAGAAAGGATATTTAATACATTGAACTTTATGAAAACTTCACTAAACTGTCTTTCTTTCTCCATGTCTTAAATTGGACTGATGTTCCAACTTTCTACCCAACACCTAACATGCAGCCTTTGTCATGACTCCTGGTGACGAGGAGCCCACAATAGCACACGGCAGTCCATTCTCCTGCTAGATAACACTCTGCTAGTGTGCGCTCTCAAACTGAGGCCTAACTTAGATCCTTGTTACTTTCACCCAGTGCTGCTGGTTTGGGCCTTCTGTAGCTACAGAGAGGAAGCTGAATCTTATTTCCACATAATAGAAAATCTTAAATATAGAGACAGCTATTTTTCACTCTCTTCTAATCTATACTTTTTCAGGTTAAACATTTATGCTTCAGTCAAGACATCTTCCTTTGATCTAGTTTCCAGATTTCTTATAGGTCTTGAATCATCCTCTAAAGAACCCCCAGTTTTACCAGTGGGGAGCATCAGTTATGTTAATGAATCCAGAGCTTACTCAGATATTCTAGGTCTGAGTTCAGTAATAGGGAGCATTGTGGATTTGTCACCTATCTTACTTTGTATATTGTATTTGAATATATATGTGCTAAATATCTTTCATGCCTTTACTAAACAACTGACTTAAAATATATATTAAAGAAAGTGACCTATAGTATGTCTTCTAGAGAAGTGTTTCATGAAGCATACTAAAGAAAGCTAGTTTTAAAAGAGATTCTGAGGGAAAGAAGATTCATGGTCAAATAAATTTAGGAAGGGCAAGGAATTATCCTCCTTTTGGAAATCATAATATACCTCAGCTTGTTAAAGGCTCTGAAAAGTCCTATAGTGAAGAAATCTGTTTAAACTTTTTTTTTAAAATATTTTATTTATTTATTTTTAGAGAGAGGAAGGGAAGGAGAAAGAGAAGTAGAGAAACATCAATGTGTGGTTGCCTCTTGTGCACCCCTTACTGGGGGCCTGGCCTGTAACCCAGGCATGTGCCCTGATTGGGAATCTAACCAGAGACCATTTGATTCGTAGACCAGTGCTCAATCCACTGAGCCACACCAGCCAGGCCTGTTTAAACTTCTTTAACTCAGGATTTCTCAGTTTAACGTATTAAGGAAGACTTTTACCTATTTATACAAATATTTTAATTTTTTTTTATTGATTGATTTTCTAAAAAGAGAGGCAGAAGAAGAGAGGGAGAGAGAGAGAATCAGAGACAGAGACAGGGAGAGAGAGACATCGATTTGTTGTTCCACTCATTCAGGCGCTCACTGCTTGCTTCTTGCCTGTGCTGAGTGGAGACTGAACCGCAACATTGGCTTATCAGGATGACACTCTCACCAACTGAGTATCCAGCCAGGGCTGAATACTTTTTAAAACCATAAAACCTAGTAAGACACTTCAGGAAATGCCACACTAAGCAGTGATCTTAAATTCCTATGTGCATTTGAATCACCCAGGGATTGTGTTAAAATGCAAATTCTGATTTAGCAGACCTTGGGTGTAGATTCTTCATTTCTAACAATTCCCTAAGTGATGAAACCACATTCTGAGCACCAGTGAATCATGAAAACTTTCTTCAGAATCCTGTCAACCTAACCTATTAATTAACATTCTTTGAGTATGGTCATTCAAGAAGCTTCAGATCTAAGTATATTCTCACCATGGGGCCTAGTCGCTAACTTCAAATACCACTGCTGGCCCTGTCAATATCCTGGGGCAGGGTTTTCTAGTGTTCCCCTCCATAACAGAGATTCCACTTGCAACTCTGAGTCTGGCTACTTTGGGAATCAACCTCACCCTGGAGAATAAGGTTGGAAAGGTTAGTTTAACCAAGTTGTCTGTAGTCACCTTTCTAGAAAGTAAGTGCTATGGGGCTGAGATATCCAATTCTCCATGTCCATTACAATTGTCCATTCTCACAATCTCAATTAGCTCAAATACTCACCCTTTCTGGGCTGGTTGTGAATACTGATAGCCTGGGTCTGATAGTTTCCATCATCATTCTGCACACACACGAGATGAGAGTCTGCCTTCTCATTGAAGCAGGCACCTCCTGCCAGGACATGCTCGTTCGACTTGTTCATGGCTTTCATCATCTGCAGTCAAAGAAGAGGGTTAGCTTTCTTTCTCTTTTTCTACCAAGAATGAGATTTTTTTTGGTCTGACATGGCACAACTCCTTCAACTTCAAAGACAAAACAATATTATTATTTATTACAGTGACAAAGGAGCTCTGAATAATGAAAACAAAGTGAAAAGTCAGTCAAATCAATAAATAAAAAAATTCCCTGTAGTTTATAGGTGATTTGTATTGTAACCTATGCATATAACACATTTTGCATTCATTTGTCTTTTATTGCTGCATTAAAATTAGTTTAGCTAATTATAGTAGTTTCTGTTATCCAGCGGAGTCTCTTTAAGACATATTTATACTTAAATTCTAAGTCAAAAGGAAGCCCCATTTTTAAGTGTGTCTGCCATCTTTTTCTATAGCCATACAAAGGAGTGAGGCCTTTCTGTAAAATATATAAACTCCATTGTTTCTTAGTTTTACTAACTTATGTGTGAATCTTCATTGAAATTATTTACTAATATTTTGCTTTGTTATCAAAAGATTTTAAATGATTCCATATTTTGCCATGTATAATGCGCAACAACATTTTGTGCTCATTATACATGGGATTATTATACTCACTATTATACCCATGGTATGTAATCATTATACCCACGTATAATGCACGTCCTTATTTTTCTCCTCAAAAATTTGGGCAAAAAAGTGCTCATTATACATGGCAAAATATGGTAATTCTGAAGCTAACATAAAAACTCATTGTGTATCTAATAAACAAATCACTTCTATATTATCTTGATGGTAAACTCTGGCTTCTGGTTGAAAGAGGCTAATAATTGCTTTTATTTCCCATTTTTTTCCTTCATGCTATCCAATTTGTCTAACTTCCTAATTCAATCCTTTAAAATGGCTTCAATTTTTAAAAAATCTAGTCCAAAACTTTTATTTTATTTTACTCCACTCTTCCTCTTATAAACTGAATTACCACAGTGTGAAAAATATCAGATGAGCCCTGGATGGTGTGGCTCAGTGGACTGAGCGCTGGCCTGTGAACCAATGGGTTGCTAGTTCAATTCCCAGTCAGAGCACATGCCTGGGTTGTGGGCCTGGTCCCCAGTAGGGGTTGTGCCAGAGGCAAGCACACATTGATGTTTCTCTCCCTTCCCTCTCTTTTGCCCTCCCTTCCCTTCTGTCTGAAAATAAATAAATTAAAATTAAAAAAAAAATCAGATGAGTGTTCTGACACCTTTGATATTCCTGTATCAATACATTTTTAAAAAGTTACTGCTCTCTATATATGAGTCTGTCTCTATTTTGCTTTGTTAGTTCAGTTTGTTCATTAGATTCCACATATGAGTGAAATTTGTCTTTCTCCTACTGACTTATTTCCCTTAGCATAATGTTCTCCAGGTCCACCCGTGCTGTCGCAAACAGGTAAAATTTTCTTCGTTTTTACAACCAGGTAGTACTTCACTGAGTAAATGTACCACAGCTCTTTTATCTACTCATCTACTGATGGGCTCTTGGGCTGCTTCCAAATCTTGGCTACTGTAAATAATGCCGCAAAGAACATAGGGGTGCATATATTCTTTCAAATTAGTGTTTCAGGTTTCTTTTCTTTTTTTTAAAGATTTTATTACTTTATTGTTGTTCATTTACAGTTGTCTGCATTTTCCCCCCACCACTCCCTCCCTGTTTCAGGTTTCTTCAGATAAATTCCCAGAAGTGAAATTACTGGGTAAAGGAAACCATCAACAAAATGAAAAGAGAACCCAATGAATGGGAGAACATATTCACTGATACATCTGATAAAGGGTTAATATCCAAAGTTTATAGAGAACTAATAAAACTCTCAACACCAAAAAAGCAAACAATCCAATTTAAAAAAAGGGTAAAGGACCTGAATAGACACTTTTCCAAAGAAGACATAGAGATGGCCAATAGACATATGAAAAGATGTTCAACACCACTAATCATCAGAGAAATGCAAATTACAACCACAATGAGATATCACCTCATTCCTGTCAGAATGGCCATCATCAATAAATCAACAAACAAGTCTTGATGAGGATGTGGAGAAACGAGAACCCTTCTGCACTGTTGGTGGGAGTGCAGATTGGAAAGCAGTATGGAGTTGCCTTTGCTGATTTTTAAATTGGACTGTTTATCTTTTTTTTTTAGTTGTAAGAATTTTTTTTATATATTCTGGGTACCAGACCCTAATTTGACATAAGATTTGCAGATCTTTTCTCCCATTATGTAGGCTGTCTTTTCACTTTCTTGTTAATGTCCTTGGATGCATGAATGTTTTCATATTTATCTACTTTTGTTGCTTGAGCTTTTGGTGTCATATGTAAGAATCCACTGCCAAATCCAAGGTCATGGAAATGTGCCCTCATGTCCTACATTTAGGTAACTGATGCATTTTGAATTCAGTTCTGTTTATGGTGAGAACTATGGGTACAACTTCATTCCTTCACATGTAGAAATCCAGCTGTCCCAGTACCAGTTGTTCAAAACTATTCTTTCACTGTTGAATGGTCATGGCACCCTTGTCAAAATCAACTGGCCAAAGTGTATAACTTTATTTTTGGATTATTAATTCTATTTTATTAAGTATGAAACTGTTTTTAAAAGAATGTTATATGCTCATTTCTTCTAAATCATTAGGTTAAAGTGGTTTCTACTTTTGTCTATACTAAGTGCATTAAGAAAAATTTTCAATTCAGACTCTAAAAAATATATCATTTCTTGCCCTGGCTGGTGTGGCTCAGTGGATTGAGCGCTGGCCTGCAAACCAAAGTATTCAAATTCTGTAAGTATCTCTTATATCTACCACTATCTGCACCATAGTTCAAGACCCAATTACCTCTTTTCTGGACATAATAATCTTATAACTGATTTTTCTATACTCTATCTCTATCATCTCTGATTCATCCTGAACAATATTTCCATATTTACTAAAGCACAGCTCTGATCAAGTCACATCTTCTCCACCTTGTCTTCTACTCACAATCACGAGCTTCCTATGCTCTGTTCTGTCAACAAACCAGCTTTTTGTCTTGCTTTTCTTCTGACTGTATATCCTTATATGCAGGAATATTTCCTGATGCAGTACTATTTCCTATCTGTGAGCTTCAGCATATGCTATTAACTTAGCCTACCTCACTTTTCTTCTCCCATATCCAAGTACCTGAAAAAGCTGTCCCCCAAATCAAAGCCTACTGAAATACCAATTCCTGCATGTAGCCTTCTTTAACTCCCAATCAGACACCAATTGACCACTCCTTTCTCTGAAATGCCACATCCTTTGTATTCCTTATATGACATTATCCACATCCAGACTTGGATTAAGGGCAAGGACTCAAGCAAGACTGCTTATACTTTGATCCTGGTTTTGCAACTCATTAGCCTGTGCCCTTGGGTATGTTATTTGATTTCTCTATGTCCCAATTTCCTCCTCTATAAAATGAAATAATAAAAGTAATTATTTCATATGATTATGAGTATTAAATAAATATTTGTAAAGAGCTTAGAATAGCACCAAGAACATAATAAGCACTGTTTGTTAAATAAAATTTGTATGCTTGCTTTCTCCACTGTTTATGAAATCATACGTCAACCTTAAAATCTGCAGCAAATAATTCAATCCAGTACCTCTATTAGATAATGGGATTCAGGCTCTTCCTAAGAAATAAAAAATTAGTGATAATGACATACTGATAAAAGGCAGGAAAATAAATGCTGTGATAACAGTCTGTGCAAAACAGCTAACATATATGGAGCACCAACTATGAGCCAGGCACTGAGCTAATGATATACTGGTCTTACCTCGAAAGAACCATTTTAAGATACCAAGTGAAGTAGTACAAAAGCCTTATCTTGTATTTCCCACTGCTGGAGTCTAACCATCTATGAAGATCACATAAGCCAATGACAGAATATAGTTTTAGGAATGACTGCACTGAAGGAATGTGTGAGGAGTTATTATACCTAATTCATTTCTGAACATGCCATGTCTTTCAATTTCCTCTGAGATCTTGTGTTAAAAATGACAGTTGAGCCCTGGCTGGTGTGGCTCAGTGGATTGAGCGCTGGCCTGTGAAACAAAGGGTCGCCAGTTCGATTCCCAGTCAGGGCGCATGTCTGGGTTATGGGCCAGGTCCCCAGTGGAGGGTGCATGAGAGGCAACCACACATTTATGTTTCTCTCTCCTTTCCCTTCTGTCTAAAAATGAATAAATAAAATCTTTAAAAAAATGGCAGCTAACTTAGCTTTTTGATCTGAAGTAGAGAGGGCTTGTAATAGATAAATTTAAGCAGGGCCTTGAGGAACAGCTATAAAACTTGTATATGATATGTAAGGTTTACTTGCTCAGGGCAGGTACTCAATAAATATTTGCTGAATATATTAATTAGTAAACCATATAAGGAGGGATGGATTTGGAGGGTTTGCCTTATACATGGAATTATACTGATAGTAAATGTTGTTAGCATAAATTTAAAATTTTTTTTGGCTCACTTGTAATTGAAGTGTCATGTAGATTAAGTATCTATAAAATAAGTTTTAATGATTCAGTTCTACAAACATTTATCAAGTGACAAGAACTTAAGGTAGGAAGATCCACTACAGAGGCATGGGAAATCTATGAAAGCAAACCACTGCACCATGGGTACAATGAAGAATGGAAGACAGACTCTCTGTCCCCAAGATGCTTAAAATTCAGAGCAGAAGGGAATTCATACTGATCAGCTATACGTATTACATGAATAAAGAAAGATGGGAAAACATAGGAAAGAAAGGATGACATTGTCTGAGGGATGGAGATTTCTAGGCAAGTATCCTACAGGTATCATTTGGATTTGCTTTGAAATCAGGTACAGAGGAAGAACATTTTGGAAAAAGAGAAAAGCATGAGTGAAGAAACTAACAGAACTGTGAAGGGAACACTGAGCTTTATAATGAAGGAACAGGGGGGCAGAATATCCTTTTTCAGGAGATACTTAGAAAAAATACAAATACTTACCTTTCTAGTTAGCTACAGTTCACCTGTGTCCAGAAGCTAGCACCCACCTTCCAGTCCTATGTGTCTACATATTAACATGAGCCTTTGCTCGTTCATTTAGCAAATACTTATTGAGAATGTGTATACCAGGCATTGTGTTAGTGCTTCGTTTATTTAGTAAATCCCTTCCTTTGTGGAACTTAGATTCTTGTGTGTGTAAGGGGAGGAAACAAAAACAATAAACGGAATACAAGAAATGCTAGACACTGACAAGTACTAAACCGAAAAATAAAGCATGGAAGGAGGACTGGGAGTACTGGTGCCATTTGAAATAGGACAGTGAGGGCAGGAATTACTGAAAAGAGAGAGGAAAGCAATGGGATTGCCTCAGGAAAGGCCTTGCAGCATTTAGAACAGCGGGTGCAATGGCCCTTGGGGGAGCAGCATGACAGCATTCCTGGTAGTTTCAAGGAAGATTAAGGACAGTGTAGAAGATTAAGGCAGGAGCTGAGGGACAGAAAAAGAAGAGGTATAAAAAATTGGGTTAGAGAGGTAATGGGTTAAGAAGTACAAATGGTGTAGAGGAGCTCAGTTTTTTATTCTGAGCGGGACAAAAGATCTTTGCGGGGTTTTTAAGCAGAGGAGTGATATGATTTGACTTAATTTTATCAGCATCACCCAGGCTGCTGTGGTGAGAATAGACTGAGGAGGGAGAAGGTCCCAACAGGAAGACCGTTAGAAAGCTACTGCACAGGGATGATGTCAACTTAGATCAAGATAGGTCCAAGGAATGAGAGGTGAGTGGCTTCTAGTTATATTTGGAAGGTAGAGCCAGCAGAATTTCCTGATAGATTAAACATGGGATATGAAAGAAGACAGATGACTCCAAAGTTTTGGGCCTGGGAACCAGAAGTATAGCACTGCCATTAACTTAGAAAAGGCAGCAAAAAGAGCAGGTTTTGAGGGAAGATCAAGAGGACAGAGTTGAACTTGCTAAGTTTGAGATGCCTATCAAATGGAGATGTCAAGTGGGCAGTAAGGCACTCAAGTCTACAGAACAGGGGAGAGATTCAGGGTGGAGAAAGACACTTGGAAGACATCAGCAGAGAGAGAGTATTTAAGGATAACTCCAGTATTATCCAGAAAACTGGATAGATCATCAAGGAAATGGACAGAAACAAATAAAACTTAAAAGGACTAAGCCCTTACAGATCCTTTTAATTTGTATCTGTGGTTAAACACTGTCTTCTACATATAAACACTAGGAATAGCTATACCAACAGTCAATGGAACATCACTTCCGTCCTCTGCACTATTTTCCAGTACACATTTCACCAACTCCTGTCTTGCTTTTGAAAAGAGGGCTATCTGGTCCTCCTCCCTAAAAGAAAAGAAATGTATTCCTTAAAGGCCAGAAAATAAAACATTTCTCAGAATTTAGGGCCATCTGTTCTTGCTGGTGCTACAACAAACCTTTGAAATTACGCTTTTGTAACTTCACATTTCTCTGAAGAATATGTGTAGTTTTGAATTAAAATAAACCCAAACTCCTATTTTAGAATCTTAGAGTGAAAAGAATCTCAAGAAACCATTCAACCTACATTATATAAGACGGAGAGTTATGCAGATATAATTTCAGAGAGTCTTACATTATATCATGGCTAACATGAACTTCTCCACCCTCGTCTCTCTGGTTTTGAGTAAAGGGTTATTGACAAAATTTTGTTCCTTTTTGTTAAGACTCTGACACTGGGTTAAT
>VMDR010004015.1:0-64947 GCA_007922815.1 Macrotus californicus | reverse complement strand
GGATTTTCTGTAGATAGTTTTGTTGCCTGAGTTTAAGGGAATTGGGTAGATTTTTAACTGTCGATCCCACAGAATTCTAGTAGTCCAACAGCAAAGAGTCCACACTGAGTCCGTGCCACACGCTTTTTCCAAGCAGTCATCCATCTTTCATGGCCCTTCCTGACCTAGTGTAATACAAACACTTGAATGGGCTTCTTGGTGCTGACATTTAGAATTTCACAACATTCATCAGCACTTAATATCTGTCACTGAAAAGGCCTGGCAACATTGCACTCACTTCCTCCTACTGCCAAGGTGTTAATGGTTTAAAAAAAAAAAAAAGACAGGTTCTGCCAAGCTTGGTTAATTTAAGATACACTCCCTAAAGGGCATAAGCCAAAAAGATCTGTGCCACATGGCTTTGTTGTGGTATCCTGTATGCAAGAGTTTTGAACATAAAAATTCATGATGTTCATAGATAACTGAATTATGTTCAGCAGGAATTTTTACTCAGACACTGTATTGATCAACTTGGGCTGCCATACCAAATAGACTGGGTAGTTTAAAACACAAAAATTTATTTTCTCACAGTTCTGGAGGCTGTACGTCTGCAATCACAGGGCCAGCATGATCAGTTTCTGGTGAGGGCTCTCCCTGACTTTCAGACAGTCACCCTCTCTGTGTGTCTCTACATGGCCTTTCCTCAGTACTTCCTCACAGAGTTCAAGAGAGTGACCTCTCTCTCGTCCTCTTCTTATAAGGACACCAATCCGAGTGTGTTAGGACCCCACCCTTATCTCATTTAACCTTAATTACCTCCTGTCTCCAAATACAGTCTCATTAGGGATTAGGACTTCAACATAGGAATTTTGGGAGGACACAGTTCAGGCCATAACAGGCTCTTTTTCTTATCTAAAGGGGGAGAGGAATTTCAGATCTGTAGTCTGTAGCCAAGGTGTTGAGGATCCTAAACCCTAATAGAAATAGTATTATCCCACATTAAGATTATACAGACTAATAAGCATCAAGCTTCATTAATTTTGACTGCAATTTTATAATAACCCTGTTTGTCTCATAAAAATTAAAAGCTCTAATTGGACTTTTCCTATGTGTAGGTGATTTTTATGAAAAATAATAAATGTCATTTACTTGGTTAATTAATTTTTAACTACACCATCACCTTTAATTTTTCTTGCTAACAATATCAAACCTAAATCTAATGAACCCTCTAGGATCTAGAGCCTAGATCCTACCAGTCTACCGGAAATACAGTGGACACAATATTAAGTTAAATGATACCTCAGGGAAGCAATCTACAAAATCCAGAATATAGGACTACCTACAGGATCAAATCCAGTTCTGCAGTTAAGATAGAGAACAATAAAAAAAGGACGAACTATTGATCCACATAGCAATTTGGAATGATGCTCAGCAACCCTAGTACGTAATTCAAAAGGCTGCATACTATATGATTTTGTTTATATGAAATTTCATTTATATGAATTTGGAGCCAATACCCAAGAGGGGTGCCAGTCCCCGTGGGACAAAGCCCCAGCAGTCATTGCAGCCAGAGCCCCACAGATCCATGCACGGGGCCTCGAATGACTGTGGGTCATGTGCACTTTCTCTGGACAGCATGTACTGAATGAGCACATGTTGTCCTGGCCACTGGAAATAATAAAGGGGAATCAAACATGAGTTTGCAGTGACACTATGGAGGCAGAATTAGCAAACATGAATTACAGAACAGTTATACCTCTTAAAACACATAGTACTAGCTATAAGGACAATAAAGATTCTGAGAAGACAGAGTTCAAGATGAGCTGAACTAGACAGAGAAATCTACATGGAACAGGTGCCAAGGAAGTGGCTTGGATGGACAGTGTGGATTTCAGATAGTGAATATAGTATGAATAAAGATAAGTGCAAGGAATGAGCATGACAGGTGTGAACAGCTGGATCTGAAGTTCTATGCTGTGCAGCACTAGGAAACAAGGCTGGGTAGATGATCCAGGGCCAGGCCATTGTAAATCAGGCAGGAGATCATAGTAAGCATTAACCGTTTGAGTCCCAGGGGGTATTGTCAGCAGCGCATTCGCGCTGCTTGGGACTCAAACGGTTAAACCATCCTTGTATGTATTTGAGTAGGAAAGGGGTGACCTGACAAAATTATGATTATTTAAATTAAAATGTATACAGTCTGAGAGGCAGTTCAACCATATGTGAAATGTCCTTTGAAATGGTTATACCAGTAGGTTCTGTTTCTTGATCAGGTGCTAATGACATGATTGTGTTCACTATGTGAAAATTCATCAAGTGGTACACCTATGGTTTTTATACATTTCCATATATGTTGCACTTATATGAAAATTTTTCTTCTCATATAATTGGTGGGACGTGGGGGAGCTCAGCCGACACTACCAGATATGTTACATGTATACATTATGAATCCATCAATGATAAGGTAAATAATCTATCACTAACTTGCCAAAGGTCATACAGATTAAGGGAGAACTAGGTAGGAACCTGTAGGTCTCCTAATTACCACTCCAATATGACTTCTTCATAGAAATGATAAGCATTTTATTCTTTCTAGGATGGTACCTAAGATCTTTGTTATGGTTGCCTTGTTTAGTCTATATACCTTCCTTATGTACTGGAGAAAGCAACAAATTAACAAATTATTAGCATTTCCCAAATACAGGCAGGAATTCTTTAAAGATTTGCATGTAAACATAAATAAGAATATCCCACTCCCCTAATATTCATCCTTAAAATAAGTAAGAACTTTTTCTGAGCTTATTAAAAATGCATTCTGCCCTGGCTGGTGTGGCTCAGTAGATTGAATACCAGCCTGCAAACCAAAGGGTCTCTGGTTTGATTCCCAGTCAGGGCACATGCCTGGGTTGCAGGCCAGGTGCCCAGTGGGGGGTGTGCAAGAGGCAACCACACACTGGTGTTTCCCTCCCTCTCTATCTCCCTCCTTTCCCCTCTCTCTAAAAGTAAATAAATAAAAATCTTTTTTTTAATGCATTCTTTTTGTCATATACACACACACCCACACACACACTATAGACCCAACTTGACTACTTCTGGGACAGTGTACAAGGAGTTAACTGCAAGCAGATATGTAATAAGCAGAGCAAGTAAGTTGTAAAATTGATGTTCAATATGATCCCTCTTCTATAATATATTAGAAATATATACATAGGAAAGTAATTAGGATATTTACCAAAATGTTAATGCTGATTATCTGTCTATGGAAGGATTAGGGATAATTTTATTTTCTTCCCAATGTTTTCTTAAGTTTTCAACAATGAAATAAATTTTGTAATCAGGAAATAAACCCTTTTTTTATCCTCACCCAAGGATATGCTTATAGATTTTAGCCGGCTGGTGGGGGGGGGGGCAGTAGAGGGAGGGAGAAAGAGAGAGAGGGAGAGAAACATTGATATGAGAGAGAAACATCGACCGGTTGCCTTTCCTACATGCCCCACCAAGAAACCAAACCCACAACCCAGGCATGTGCCTTGACTAGAACCAAACCTGCAACCCTTTGGTTTACGGATAACACTCTAAGCAACTGAGCCACACTGGCCAGAGCTAAACTCTTTTTTTTACTTAAAAAATTTTTAAGACATATCAAGCTTCCTATCTAGATATACCCATGCATGGAAATCATATCTCGCACTTTTCTACATCACTATAAAAGGGATTATTTCAATGGCCATGTTTATATAACTTAGAATGTTAATTAACTATTGAAATGCAAGGTTTTCACCAGCTAAACATTTCAGTAATGTCATGTTCCAATAAGGCGTTTCATTTAGACATAAAATTTCATAAGAGTACAGCCTGGGGCCCTGACCAGTATGGCTTGGTTGGGTGTCGTCATGCAAAGCAAAAGGTCACTGGTTCAACCCCTGGCCAGGACACATGCCTGGGTCGAGGGTTCGGTCCCTGGCTGGCATGTCCAAGAGGCGATGATCAATATTTCTCTCTCACATCGGTGTTTCTCTCCCTCCTTTCCCCTCTCTCTACGAATAAATTAAAAATTAAAAAAAAAAAGAAAAGAATACAGCCTGGAAGTGGTAGAGCTAGCTAGCTATTGAAAAAAGCTACTTAAATGTGTGACACAGTACAAGCCTCTATGCAAATGTTTCTGCAGGTATGCTGGAATCCTCCTGGGGATCACAAACACCTTTGCCACTATTCCAGGAATGGTTGGGCCCGTCATTGCTAAAAGTCTGACCCCAGAGGTAAGTAGATTATTAACTTATAAACTGAAAAGATCTGCACAGTGCCCTGGAAGCTACACATCTGTGTCAAAGTTGAGTATATTTAATTAAGGGTAGAATTCTTAATGTTTATTCTTATGCAATTCCTTATAGCAACAAAAAGTAAATATCTTAATGGGTAGGAATGTATATTTTCAAAGAACACTCTTTGGATTCTAGACAGAACAATAGAACCAAGTTAAACAAAGACCTCGCACCTGAAGCTACACAAGTACTTAAAAGTTGTGATATTAGACCAGATAAGTGACTGTGTCTTTATTTAAACAAATAAAAATTGGTAATGTATAACTATTCAAGAATTGCGTACACAAAGGTAAGGTGTCAGAAAATCATGCAAGAGTGAATAGGGAATGGTGGAAATAACGGAGAATGTTTAGAGGGGCAGAAGACTCGGGAAGACTTGATGAGTGTCCTCACACATTTGAAGGACTGCCAGATGAAAGACGGTGACTTGTTTTCAGCAGTTGCACAAAGACAGACGGAGAGAAGCTACAAGGCAACGACAGGAAGGTCTTGGTTTAAAGCTGTTACTCTATGGGATGGCCTGCCTTATGAATTAGTGAGCCCTAAAATAGGTAGCCATGTATTCAAAAGGCGTTTCTTAGGTGCTTATTTGTATGCCAGATACTGAGGGTTCAAAGGCAAAAAATGACAAACAAGTTTCTATGCTTGAGGAAATCATCATTTAGAGATTATATGAAATCAAATGAAGTACATCACAGACGCTGCAGGAAAAAAATGTGCGCAGTGCTCTGGGCACAGAGGAGAAAATAACCAGTTTCGGCGGATGAAGCCCTAGAGGAATGAGCCAGGGATGTGGGGAGGGCTACACTCAGTCTGTGCCAAGGGGCCTGAGCCCCAAGGAGCAGGGTGGGCCGAGAGGCTTCTGGCCTGCAGCTGGCAGCATGGGGCCAAGTCAGTAAGCAGAGATGCTGCAGGACAAAAGGTTGCCTACTTTCTGTAAGAAATCAAAATGAATGACCTCAAAGGCGCTTTCCAACTCCAGTTTTCTACTGCTTAAAAAAATCTAAAGGATTGGTGAAATATATTCTTCAAGAAGCTGACACGGTGTGGCTCAGTGGACTGAGCTCCGGCCTGTGAACCAAAGGGTCGCTGGTTCGACTCCCAGTCAGGGCACATGCCTGGGTTGCAGGCCAGGTCCCCAGTAGGGGGCACTCTAGAGGCAACCACAGATTGATGTTTCTCTCCCTCTCTTTCTCCTTCCCTTCCCCTCCATCTAAAAATAAAAATAAATAAAATCTGTAAAAAAAAAAAAAAGAATCAGCTGACTGCTGACTTAAACCTCTAAAAGAGACTTAACTTTCTCTATTTTGTCTCTGTGATCTAATTAACACTACTAATCCTTAAAATTTTAGGGTATGCTTACCAACTTCCTTAATACCAAATATACTGATTTGGTATTAAGTACATAATTTCAGACATGTATGTGTTCACCACAGATGACGTTCCTATTTCTTCTCTGTCCCCACCATTTCTAATTCCTTACTTAAATGAATCAGTGCCCCTTGCTACTGTTTTCTCACATAATGGCAAGCTATGTTGGGAAAGAGATTTTTTCTGGAATTCTGTGTCTTCATGCGGACACAAAATGTCTAGCCTGATCCTCACGGAACATGTGACAACAAAAGAAAGTCAGCGCACTGCCAGGTACTTGTGTCACTTCTTGGTGCTCCTGGCACGTATGTCAGGGAGATATGGCCCCAAATTAAAGTCCTGAACGTTTATACAGTGGGAACCGAAGTGGATTTTGGATATATTACTAAAGCATTTGTTTAGTGTTATTACAAGGATGTTATTTTTATTTTTTTTAACTTTTTATTTAGTGATTTTAGAAAGAGGGAGGGAGGGAGGAAAGGTGGGAGGGAAGGGGAGAAAGAGAGAGAGAGAAGGAGAGAGAGACACACCGATTTGTTGTTCCACTTATTTGTGCTTCATTGGTTGGTTCTTGTGTGAGCCCTGACAGAGGATCAAACCCACAGCCTTGGTGCGTTGGGATGATGCTCTAACCAACTGACCTACCCAGCCAGGGCCAGGATGTTATTTTTAAAAGGAAAAACACATTTTCTTTTACAATTATAATTACTTACAATTAAAATCACTGCACTGCCTCAAAAACTCTAGGTAATGAGTCAGGGTATAAATAAATAATTAAAAGTCAAGGCGTATGTGAGGTTCTCTTTTGTTAAAACAAAACAGCATTCTCTAAAAACTGGTGGAATTTTTGTTAGAAAGCCAACTAGGAACTATGTGAGATTTCTGGTACAACTGATTAATTTTAAGTCACTGATGGCCTCCAGTGTTGACTCAGGCACTGTCTTACCCCACGCATCACAAAGAGAGACGCTTTGTCTTAGGAGCCCACAGGGCTGTGTTAAACGTCTCTTTCTGGCATGTGATGTAATTTATTGACTGGCTCTGCCCAGGGTGGTGACACATCGTCAGCATGCCTAAGTAGTCACTAAAATCTAAGATGACTTCTAAGATTTTTTTCTCCAAAATACATTCATCTCAGGTAAGCATAACTTAACCACACAGTGCTCCTTTCTTCATCTTTTTCCCTTTGTCCTAAGTAAAGAAGCTCATACTAGCTTCCTAGTGCCTTTTTCTTCTCATTGCCAGTTGTACTGGGTTGTTTGTTTGCTTGTTTGTTTGTTTGTTTGTTTGTTTAATGCTGCAAATGTAGCTCTCTGGTAAGACTGAAATGTAAAAATCCAAAAAATGATTGTTAAAGTTAGTCACATGACCCAGAAATGTAGGTAACTGATGCTTTTATAGTGGATCATACACTGAACAACTACATTTTGTGGATCTCTTATTGACGAATCCAGTGCATGTCTTACATGGTGAGCCGTTCGAGAGCCGTGTGGAATCTTGCAGGCCAGGCCTCGAACTTGAAGTGGGTCTTAGTTCATCCTTACTTGATCTGCACCTGACCTTCCCACCTAAGACCTTGAGAGAGGATATGCAAGCATAATACTTGCCTAGTAACACGTGACCCAAGGATATGCCACACATTTTAGTCTTAGTAAACTTTTTATTGAAGTATAACACGTATTTTTACAATACACAAATCCTAAGTACACTGCTGAACACATTTTTGCAAAGTTGGTACATCCGTGTAAACCAGCGCCCAAACAGAACATGTAACTCTCTTGCGAAGCCCCCAAGTACCCCCTCCCACCAAGAGCACCCACATCCTGATTTTTAACATCATAGATCAGTTTTGTCTGATTTTGAGCTTTATATAAATGTTCTGTATGTACTCTTTTGTATCTGGCTTCTTTAGCTTACCGTTTTGTTTGTGAGATGTATCTGTGTTGTTGTAATGCATTCGTTCCCTTTGCTGTCTAGTATTTCACTGAACAAATATATCACAGTCTCACTGCGGTGGCATTGGGGCTGTTTCTTTTATGAGTCATGTTACTATTATATCAGTGTTATGACTCTACCTTTTTAATGAAGTGGACTGCAAGCAAATGTTCGTGTGCATTTTTTTCTTTCTCTACAGAACACTATTAGAGAATGGCAAACTGTTTTCTGGATCGCTGCTGC
The DNA here is from genome assembly GCA_007922815.1 of Macrotus californicus. Classification (NCBI taxonomy): domain Eukaryota; kingdom Metazoa; phylum Chordata; class Mammalia; order Chiroptera; family Phyllostomidae; genus Macrotus; species Macrotus californicus. The sequence goes on along the minus strand of VMDR010004015.1, from coordinate 57,097 downwards.
TATCAATGTATTTGGTGCCATTTTCTTCACACTCTTTGCTAAAGGTGAAGTGCAGAACTGGGCCCTCGATGACTGCCATGGACACAGAAGCTGAAGGAACCAATAAATAATCCTGTCTCTATCCATGTATTTTTGTTTATCATGTAACCTAAAAGTGCCTTTGATATTTTAATGTTGTAAGCATTCTCTGTGCTAGAAAAAATTGTATATGTATTAAATTTTTAAGGCTTATAATCATGACATGTCACTAGTGGCCAGATTAGTGAAATCAGCTATTTTTAATTACTAATAACATGTATGCTGGAACTTCTACTTTAGGGTCATATACCCAGCTGCAAATCAGGCACTACGAAGTAGGGGAGTTCTAATTATTTTCAAGGGCCATACTTAGGAATGAGCTGAAGTGCACTCCTCTACACATTTGCTTAATTAAACTAGATAATAAATCTCAGGTCTTGGTAAACATTTATTTTTATCCACTTTTCTCATAAAAATTATTTGTCATCAGCAATCCCTGACCCTTACATCTCAAACTTCAGCATCTCCACGGAGCTGCCAGACTTTCTATAATGTGGCCTGGCATCTGTGCTGAGGGAAGCATGCCCAGTCAGCCGCCAGGCATTCCCTTCCTGGCTTCAGGGACAGTGCCCTGCATTCATCAGAGGCAGCAGCCAAAACCAGGGTCAGTGCCAGGTCTTTGGATGGTGTTCTTCCCCTGGGTGCTGTTAGTGTGTAGACAAAGCCCTGAGCAGGCCGGAGCATTGAGATTCATAGCTGTGGTTCTGATGAATCCTCAAACTTTCCCCTCCCCAGAATATTGATTGGCATATAACCTACAAAAATAAAGTGTGATGCCGAATTAACCACAAATAACATTAGCCTTGTTTAAAACTACCTTCGAGTCGATCAGAGTATAAATTCCAACTCCTGTGTTCTATGAGCTACACCAGAATTTAAAAAAATAAAATTCAGTTCCTTCTGTTTGTCCAAATGTAAGATTCTGGTTGCAGTTTAAGGTTTAAGTGACTTTTAAAGGCCACATTTCCTGAGAGCAGTTGTAATGTAAAGGTGAAAATCATCTTTCTGCTGATTCCTGAAATCATATTTTTCCACTTTTTCCTGGACCATCTTCCAATAGCTTTTGAACATGCTTTGAGAGCTTTTGTGTTTTAGAACTTGGTTTATGTTGTATTTGTTCAACACTACCTGTAACATTTTAATAAAACTGTTTAATGTAATATGCTGTGAATAACTTCTGTAAATTTTTTAAATTTGTAAATAGCATTAAGATGCAATGGTGATATTTCTTTCATAAATCAAAATAAACCTTTTTAGATTGATTTTTGGATCTGACGGGTCTATGATATTTTCTAGTGTCCACAGCAGCTATTTTACATCTTTTTGGCCATCCTGAAGACACCGATCTACTGCTCCATGCATCTCTGCCACCAAGCAGAGGAGACTGGCCATCTAAGTGACTCAGCATCAGAAATCCCTCTCGCCATCAGCCTGCCCTTCTCAGCCCACCACTGATTCTATCCTCTGTTACCTTCTCTAAGACCTTGCTTCAGTAATTCCTTTTTATTTTTTTAAGGTTTTATTTATTTTTAGAGAGAGGGGAAGAGAGGGAGAGAAGCCTGGATGTATAAGAAAAACATCTCTCACTCGCCCCCTACTGGGGACCTGGCCAGGCATGTGCCCTGACCCGGAATTGAGCTGGTCACCTTTCAGTTTGCAGATGGGTGCTCAACCCACTGAGTCACACCAGCCAGGGGAGTAATTATTTTTTAATTGTTTCTCTATACCTTTCCTTGCTCTTTTCCTTCTGTCTCAGATACACACAAGTCATCTCTAGCCTTTAAAAACTAAAATTACAAAACTCTCCTGTGGACATAAAAACATGTATATACATATACATACATACATACATACACACAGAATATCTTGAGAATCATACTCAAGAAACAAGTCAGTGGCTACCTCTGGAGAGAGAAAATAGGCAACCAGCAGCAGGAAGGAGAATTAATTTTCATTTGCCCAAATGTGGCAGTAATATAACCTATTCAAATAAATCATTTTTAAAAACCCTTTGCTCAAGCTACTACACAATCACCACCAGGTCTTCAGTTGCCTGTGGCCATCCCAAACTGGTTATCTTCATACCTAAGACTTGCTAACGTCCAACCTCACTCCCTCATCCCCAGCCCCAGTCAGGGTGCCTGTGCTGCCACTCTCCTCATTCCTGTTCAAAGTTTCATTTCCCCAGTCACTTAGTTTGGACCTGAAGTCATTTTTTATTCTTTTGCCTCCCTAGTTTCCCACCCCCAACCCTGGGTCTAACTAACCACCTGTCTTCTCCATTCCAGCTTTTCAAATCTCTGGAATTTTTTTAATCCTAAATAAGAGTCTTGTGGCTTTTGTGCCCATCTAGAATAGACAAGTGGCCTCACTACCTTTTTATTCAGATCCTTTTCTGTCCAACTTCCCACCACAGTGGGGTGATGGCCCCATAACCCTCATCTCCCTGACCAGGACTCTCCCCGCGCCCGGCTTCCCTTTGCCCACCTAATAAACTCCTCTCCTAAGCAGCCTGCTGTCCTCACTTCCAGGCTTTTCCACTCTCATCTCCCACCACACTTGGTAGCAGCTGCTTCTGGCTACTTAACTCTTCCCTCCAGGCTCTCTGTTTCCCCTTCCCCTTCTAAACCTTGGACCTGGAAGGCTGCTCTTCATCCCCACCTCCTTCATGACCCCTGATTTCTTCCACCCTCCCTGATTTAGATGTGGTCTCTTCCTTTGATCGCCTGGAATACCATACTATGTATTTATTTTGAGGGATTTTTTTTTCTTCTTTATTTTAAACTCAAGGACTCGGGCTCAATTATGAGGAAGAGAGATTCATTTTTTTTTTACTGGATTTTTTGCAGTGTCGTTGGTTAATAAAATTATATAGGTTTCAAGCGTACAATTCTATAATATGTCATCTGTGTGTGTATCATCTGTATGTCGGGGTGTGTTCACCAACCCAAGGCAAGTCTCCCTGCATCATCATTTACCCTCTTCACCTTCTTCTGCGTCCTTCCACCCCCTTCCCTCTGGCAATCACCATACTGTTGCCTGTGTCTGTGAGGGTTTTTTTTTGTTTGTATTTGTTTTTTTGTTTGGTTAGGTTTTTTTTAATCCCTTCACCTTTTTCATCCAGCCCCAGAGACGTTCTGTGTTCATTCATTCAACAAATAGGAATAGCTAAAATATCTCTCTACTCTGCTGGGCACAAGGATAGAGAGGCATTGGACACAGTCAGTCCTTTCCCTCCTTGGAGGCCACCTTGGAACCTAGGCTGCTCGATCCCCTTACTCCTACACGGCTTTCTTTTTATAACGCACATGAGCACATGCTTGTCTGCAACCCTGTTAGATTAACTGCACATCTTGAAGGCAGGATCCGTTTGATTTATCTCAGCATGGTCTTCCTTGGAACTATATGCGCTTTGTCTAATATTTCAGTTGTTTAATAAGTATTTAGAAAACCACCCTGTGGTTAAATGGACAAAGAAATTGAATTTGTTTATCTATCTATCTATCAATCTATCTTCATACATGTTGTTTCCTTCTCAAAAAAAATAGTTAAATCTTTGAGTGACAAAATGCTAACCTCGAAATGCCTTAAGTGGCAGTCATTGGTCAATGGTTTTGAAAGTATGTGAGAACAGCTTAGATCTGTACAGGTAAAACACTTCTCTTCCCAGTTATGCAACAGATGTTTACCAAGCATTCGTTACAAGCCAGGCAGCTTTGTTCATTGCACCCGGAATACAGCAGTGAACAAAAGTTACCAAATCTTTTTTTTTTTCAGAGGTTCCAGCCTTTGAAACCTTCCATTAAAACGTCATGAGCAGTCATGTCCCCTGGGAGTGAGCATGCCAACTGACCTTGAGAACAAGAGTTCTGAAAGAAATCCAGACAAACGCTGAAATCAGCAGTTTGTAGCGTTTCTGTTTGGCCTTTGTTTTGTTTTCAAGAACCAGAAATAGAGATGTTTGCATTTAAACCCTGTTACAAAGTAAAAAAAAAAAAATCTAATCTCCTCTCTAAGGTGGCTTATCGCCACTGTTCGAAATTAAATTTCCCCAACAGAAAAATGCTGATAAAATTCTTTAAATCTGAAGGCAGGAAGAGCACTATAGGAAATGGCCCGGTTCCTCTCAGGAAAAGCATGTAACTGCTTCAGATAAGTAGATGTAGAGCAAATAAATGTCTAATTCAGTTCAAGAATAAATTATCTTCCTCATGGAAATGTAAATTAAGATGGATCACAAAGCCTTTTCAAATGCTCATGCTTTTTAGAGCAACCATAAGCAGAAAAGCCAATTAATAAGTTTGGGCCCTATGAGGGTCCTATAGAAAACACTTTCTGGGGGCCACAGACAGCACAGGCAACACTGAGATAAAACGAGATGTAACAAATATGCTGCCACGCTTCTTCCTGTGCCTTGAGAGGAACACTAGTGGTTTTCCAAGCCTGCTACTTTCACTTTATCTCCGAGTTGGGGGTGGGGGGGGCGTAGGAGCTCCACGGCATTGGCTGCCCTGTGCTCGTAAGTGAGCAGCCGTCAATGAGCAAGGGAGCTGGAAAGGCATTTAAAGGGCCTGCCTCCCACACACCAGGGGACGCCTATCGCCCTAAATACTGTATTAAATCTTTTGGAAAAGTGCTCTTTTCGACAGAAACAACTGAAATATGCTGGCATTTCCAACAGTCACGCCTCTCAGGATCAAGTGTGCATGCTGCTCCAGTGTCCCTTTAAAGCACCGCCAACAGCCCCAATTTAAGCATTTTACAACCTCACACCCACTCCGTCTGAAACTTGAGCTTCCCACGCAAGTTTGGTTGGGATCGAAAGCAGTCAGAATAGGATATCAGGTCTGGTCTCTTTAATGCTCAAGAGCTGTTTTGTGTGAAGTACTAGGAGACTATCAGAGGAAATTCAAGTGTGTATATTGTGTAAATTACCTATACGACATCTGTTATAACGCCTTTTTTTTTTAAACACCAGTGAAATATTTCAGAGGTAAGCAGAGCTTTCAGTCACTCTGTCACCAGTGACAGGGAGCTCCTTCATCCTGGGGCACTCACGGCCGCGTTTTTGACCATCACCTGCCACAGAGAAGCATGTGATCAATAACAGCGTTTGTGCGGCACTGTCACATGTTACCTCCCTAACACTACAACACCCCTGAATGTGCAGGGAACAAGTCTTGTCACAGCTGGGGTCATGGATATGTTCTCTGTTAATGGAGAGTCTTCAGCCCTTGGAGGGACCCACCCAGGAACCTCGGCTCCCCTTGCCAGCCTCAATGAAACCCCACTGGTTCAAACTATTACATGAGACCAAAAAACAAAACAACAATATCTGTCCCTATCACAGAATCAAATTATTATTTAAAGGACAAAGTTGTTTCTTATTAAGAAGAATCCTACAAAAAGCCTGTGCATAAGGGCACACTGAAGATTTTTAATATCTTCTCTCAGAATAAGTTGTAAAGTTAACCCTGGGCCCAAAAGCAACTGCAGCCAGGAATTTGTTGTAATATTATCTTAGCTCCATATGTGATGTTAGCGAATATGTAATTATCTTATCTTTATTCTATAGTACTATGAATATTTTAAATGTTTTCTGTAAACCTCAGCAAGCCAATACACATTTTAGTTGCTTCTGTGGAAAAAAATGAACTCATTATTTGTACTAATATACAGTTTGAAAATTTTAATGATTTAAGACACTTTGATGTGGTGCCAAAGACCAACCCTCCCCCTCTATGTTCTTACTGAAAAATAACTCCCTCCAGAAGACCTGTTGACATTCCATACCTGATTTCATGAAACTTGTAATTTCAAATTATGGGATGGGTAGCAAGGGCTGAGGGGTAGAACATCAGCTTCTCTTGGGAACTGAAAGTTCAGAATTCAGGAGAAAAATAAGTCTAGAAACTTCATCTGTGTTTTCTATTCCTACCCCCACCCCCAGCATCTTCCTCACTGCCTGCCCTGTGACGGCCCCCAGACCCCACCTCCCTCTCAACCTTCCCTGCTGGCAGGAATGTTCCCTGCGGAGTCACTGCCAGGGCCCCTGGCCTCTCCGTTCTCTTTGGAAGGTTTTCTCAGTCCTCCTTTCTGCTCTTACTTTTGACCCACACAGTAAAGTGGAACCTAAGAAGGTTAGTGAGGAGCAATGGCGAGTTTCTCTCCAGGCTGAGACTGGCCTGAGGCGCAGACAGGCATGGATGCGGCTTGTCACATCTGAGTCCCCTGCTCTCCCACTGTGAGTCTGAGAAGAGGAAGAGGCTGGAATGGACTGAACCAGGGCTGTAGGAGACTGTCCACAGAATGAAAACTACAGCAGCTAAGGAAATAGCAAACACATGTTCCAAATTCAATGTAGTAGAATGTAGTGTTACAATGTTATAGATCACAATGTTTACAAATTTCCCAGGGTAGAGAATTGGTGCCAGGTACCATGGAGGGCCCTAAATTTCACATTCATTTCATTCTCCCCACAGCCCTATCAGTAGGTATCTATCTGCACCACCATTAATAGATGAGGAAACAAACAGGCACACAACTAAGTAGCAGGGACAAGATTTAAACCAGGTCGCTCTGATGTGAGAGCAGAATCTCTTTAGTGACATGCTATTCTGTCTCGTTAAAAATCGTGTTTGGGGGGAGGGTGAAGAGGATAAACAGGGTCTAATGTGGTAATGAAAGGAAACTAGACCAGATGAGATGCAGGCCATTGAATAAAGAGATGTCACACTATAACCCTGAAAATGGCATAGTGGTATCAACCAATGTTACCCCAGTAAGTTTAATTTTTTAAAGAAGTAAAGGAATAAGCCTCATTACAATAGGAAAAAGTCATGTTTGAACACTGTTAATGAGCATAAAATTACAACATTTTTGGAGGCAGCTTGGCAGTAAATCAAAATTAAATAAATATATTCGTTGAACCAGCAATTCTACCAATAGTAATCTAGCCTAAAAACTCCTTGACCAAGCACCAAAGATTTTTTTGGAATGTTGTCAATTTTCCATCAGTAAGAATATTGATAAGTAAGTTCTGGTACATCCATAGTAGAGAATACTATGCAGCCATTTCAAAAAGAAAGACCAGAGCCTTGACTGATGTGGCTCAGTGGGTTGGGTGTCGTCCCACAGAAACCAGGGCGCACACAAGAGGCTCCTGATGAATGTTTCCCTCGTACATCAATGTTTCTCTCCCTCTTTTTCCCCCTCTCTCTAAAAATAAATAAATAAAATCTTTTTTTAAAAAAAGAGCAGAGAGAGATATGGGAGAAAGTCCATACATTTTGTTGGAGGATGAAAAGAGTTACCTAGTAACAATATACAAATTGTTTTATCCTTTTTAAAAAAAATAAGCGAATTATGTATATGTTGATATATACATAGAATATGATCTGCTAATAGTAGTGAAATCAGAAAGTGAATAGAAAAAAATATCTTTACAGCCCAGGAGTAGAGGAGGGAAAGAGATGGGTATCACTACATTAAATGAAATACTCGTGTTCAGCACAATATACCCAAGTTAATGGGTGACAGTGCAGGAGAGACTAACATCTTGTCAGTATAAGACATTCATATCAAGAATATTCAAAGAGCTCTTGCAGATCAGCAAGAAAAAGGTAGAAAACCTAAAAGAAAAATGAGCAATGAAAAACAGTTCACTTAACAGAAGGCCAGATGTCAGTCATAGGAAAAGATGATCAAACTCCTAGTAATTATAGAAAAAGAAATACAAACTGAAACTATAATGAGGTATTACTTTAGACCCATCGGGTTGGAAAAAATTTAAAAGTTTGATGCTAACCAGTGTTGACAAAGGATGTGGGGAGAAGAAAATTCTTGTCCACAAGGGGAAGGGAGAGACTACGAACGGGCATAACTGTTTCAGAAAGCAAACACTTGTATTTAAATTAAATAAGAATGCACTGTTTGACCCTGTATAATGACCCACACCTGCGTATATGTCACGGAGTAATTCTTGCGTAGGTCCTCAAAGGAGCATGTCCACCACACTGTCTACTGTGGCAGAGGTGGTGGCAGCCCAGGTGTCCCTCATCGGGGAAGTGTTACTGCGGTGCTTGTTTTCCGCAGAACGACCTCACTCAGGAACACACAGAGACCTCAAAAAGTATTGAGTAAAAACAAAACTTAGCGCAATACCACTTCTGAAAATTAAAAACCCATACATAAAAATGTGATTTTCCTGATACTTGCATAATTTAGAACATACAACAAACTCATTGGAGGGTGGCAGCGCACGGGAGAAGAATGAGAAGGGGGAGGGGAGATTGAAAATGAAACACGACTGTGAGCTTGGACTGCACATAAGGTTCTATGAACAGAAGACTGTGAGATAAAAGTAATTTTTAAGTGGGTACTCTGCAGGCGTTGAAGTTGGTCAAGGGAAGAAATACTTCACTTTCTAATTTTTACTCTTCTTCACTATTTAGTTTTTTTACAATGAATGTGCATTACTTGGATAATTAAAAACAAAATTCTTACAGAAGAGCAGTTATTGGGAATATTAGGGAAGCATTCATAATCTATTACTAGGAACAGTGTGATTACATTTGGCTTTTTTAATAAAAGCTTTATTGAGATATAACTTGCACACTATAAAATCTGCCTTCCTTAAAGCGCACAATTCAGCAGTGTTTAGTATGTTCACAGACAGTATAATCAACTGTCACGTATCTAATTCCAGAACATCTCATGACTCCAAAAAGAAACCTCTGCACTTTAGCTGTCACTCCCCTCCCCCACCCCCACCCCCAGAACCGGCCACCACTAGACTATTTTCTGTTTCTACAGATTTGCCTGTTCTGGACACTTCATGCAAATGAAATCATATAGCATGTGGTCTGCACGTCTGGCTTCTTCCTCTTAACATAACATTTTCAACATAACATCCATGTTGTAACATGTATCATATTTTGTTCCTGTTTTTTGCCAAAGAATACTCCATTGAATTAATGTTGCATTTTTTGTTTACCCATTCATCAGTTGATGGGCATATTTGGATTGTTTTCTTTCTGGTAGTTATGAAAAATGCTGCTATGAACATTCACATACAGTTGTTTTGTGTGGGCAAATGTTTCAATTATCTTGAGAATATAGTGATCCCATTTCTGTTTAAATAAAATATGCATAGAAAAAACTGAATCTATACACCAAAATGTTAACAGGAATTATTTCTGGATAGTGGGGCAATAGATAATTAAGTTTTTTTCTCCTTTGTGCTTTCTTACTTATAGTTAATTTCCAAAAATAAAAATCAGGGGATTTTCATCAGGAAAACAATGCTATACTGTTTGAAAAAGTACAACCGAGGGGCAGGCCCAGACCCAGGGTCTCTGGCTCAGGAGCTCCAGGCAGGAGCGCCCCGCCCTCCAGCGTCATCACACTGCAAGCCTCACACCTCAGCCTGGGCACAAAGTGGCTTCTGTGGCCGACAAAGTGGCCCTTGTTGATATTCATGTCAGCCCACAGGCCATGCCAAATGACCCACATTTACTTGCCAGAAAAGCAGACACGGTGGAGGGTGCCCTTCAGTGCTGCTGTTTCTCCACTTCCTTGTCCCAGGGTAATGTCCATCCTTTTCATGGCAAAGATTTTATACTTTTTTAATATTTTTAAAAGAACCGACATGGCCCTGGCTGCTGTGGCTCAGTGGATTGAGCCACGGCTGCGAACCAAAGGGTCACAGGTTCGATTCCCAGTCAGGGAACATGCCTGGGTCGTGGGCCGGGTCCCCAGTGGGGGGCACACGAGAGCCAACTACACATTGATGTTTCTCTCCCTCTCTTTCTCCCTCCCTTCCCCTCTTTCTAAAAATAAATAAATAACGTCTTAAAAAGGAAAAAAAAGAACCGACAGGAAAGCGGGCGCGCACACACACACCCCTTTCCTCCGAAAGGCGGGACGCGCCGCGGCCCCGGCCCTACACACCTCCCCCCGCGGGGACCGCTACCCCTACACCGAAGAGACCCTGGGACCTGAGCCCCGCGGCGAAGCCCCAGTGCGCGGGGATTTACAGCTGTCGGAGAACGCGAGTCTGACTCCTGCCCGGCTGACCTGGGCGTCGGCACTGTCGGAAACCGGATTTTCCGCCGCGGGAGAAGAGGACTTGTCCCAGAGACAACAGCGCCGGGAGCCCTGAGCGCCACCCCGCCGGGGCGACAGGGGCCTGGCGGACAACGGAAGGTCCCCGCGGGGCCTCCGCGTGCACACTGCCCGCCGCGTCCACACCGCCCGCGCCCGGAAGGGCTGGGGCTGCCCGCAGCTTTGGGCAGCAGGGGCGCCAAAAAAAAAAAAAGACTATTTCTTACCCTCATTTCTTGCATTTTAACCTAACGCGCAGAACGAGCTCTTAAAATCACAATACAATTAGAGTAACTTTGTAAACCCCACAGGCGCTGCGGGACCCAAAGCGAAGGCCTGGCTCCCAGAGGGGCCAGCGTCGCCCGGCAGCAAACTGTGGGTGCCGGGAGCCCCCAAATCGGCTCCTCCGCTCCCCGCGCCCTCCCCCAGCGCGGCGGGGCGGAGCGGGGTAGGTACTGGCCAGGGCTCTGCAGACATTTTCTTAACTCCCCTGAAAACTACCCCGAAAAAGGGGGACCGTGGCAAACCTCTGCCCCCGGGCCGCGGGTGGAGGGGTGGCTGGAGTCGGGGGAGGCCAGCGTGGACCGCCCGGGGTGGGGATCTCACCATTTAGGGAGAAACAGGGACTCGGTGGAGGTGTTGGCTTGAGGCCCGCCTGGCGGTTAGAAGGTTGTTTCTGGAAAATGCAGTGTCCCCCACGGAAAGTGTCGAGCTTGGGGATTCTTGTCCGGGAATCGGGTACTCTCAAGGAATCCAGCAGCTGCAGCCAAGATAGAAAATCAATAGAATGTTGAATGCCCCGGTTTTGGTTGTTGGCGTGTTTGCCAGTGCGTGGGATTGGGGCAAGCCAGCTATGAATGTGTCGTTCAGCCCCACCAGTGTCCCCAGGGCAGGCCGGGGTCCCGGGGCCATCCCTAGCTGGTCACCCCCAGCTGCCAGGGCGTTTCCAGGGGTCGCATCTGAGTGCAGCCCACGCAGCCCCGCAGGGTCGTGGCCCAGCTCTGAGCTGAGTGGAGTGAAACGAGGTCTGGGAGGACAGTCCTCGTGGGGAAAGGGGGCATCACCGGGTGTCAGCCCGTGCTGGCCAGCGCCGGTCACTCCTGGAGTCCACTCTACCCGGCCCCCTGCCCAGGACAGCCTCCTGCCCGTCCAAAAGCCCAGAACGCCATCTAAACTCAAAAGTTGCCTCTCTCCCCACGTCCCACAACACTGCCCCCCCCTACACTAATACTGTACGCGTAAGTCCCTCTCCTCTTCCTGGCAGAAGAGATGGCCTTACCACCCAAACCAAGACTCTTAAGAGGGAAAGGAATGCTATTAGGAATTACACCTGCCTGGGGAAGCCAGGATGCTAACTAGTGCATTGGGTCACCTTGGGGGATTTGAGTAATTTATCTAAATTCAGGAAACCTTTACTACTCACACTCTGCCAGTGAAAAGGAAAGAGGGAGGGAGAAAGGGAAGCAGGTGGATGTATTTTTAAAAGAAAATAAACCCCAATTCAGCACTACATTTTGAAAAATACCCTATTTTATTAGGAACGCTTTGACCTAGTTAGTGTATTTTGCAATGCTTTTGTTCAGTACTTGGAGGTTTATTTGTAAACGCTGCAACAATTTCTGCGGACATCAGCAAAGCAGGGTCAGCACGTGTTGCATGGGATGTGGAACTAGCCTCCCTGCACCCTACCCACACCTAACAATGATATTTCTTCTCAAGAGAGTCTCTCTGTGCATTGTCTTTACATACATGGAGTTATTACTTACATATATACAGATTTTGAAAGAATAGAGTTTTTTTAAACAATAGCATTCTAGCTGCCTAGTTATGTGTAGTCAGCAATAGTCAAGCGAAATTTCTGAATGAAAGCATGGCACACACTGCCTGCATACACCGTGTGTTCTAAGACCTTTCCGTGTACTAACTTAGTCCTCGTTACAACCCTATGAAGTAAGTACAGTGTTGTCACTCCCATTTTATAGATACGGAACCTCAGGCAAGGAAGGTCAATAAAATTGCCCAAAATCTTACCTCTAATACACAGAGAGGGTTGCAACCCAGGGTCAGAACCCAGGTAGTCTTCCAGCGTCCATGCGCCCAAGCACTAAACTATACTGAGCAGACTGCGAACACTTCCTCGGGGCAACCGGGGATACGGGGCGTGGCTTCACTAAGCTCATTTGCTAAAGTAGTTAACAATGTGCCTTCCTGCTCCCTATACCTCTTTAACAGATGCTCCCATTAGCCAGCCAGCCCAGAATAAAGCTGTTACTAGGACTCACCACGGCGGCCTTATAAGGCCTTAGCAGCGTGAGACCCAGCGTTCTTTCCCCCTAACCCTCCCCTGAACTAGAACTCCCGTTTACACTTTCTGGCCTGAGCACTTTCTTTTCCTGTGCTTTTCCCTCCACCTGGAATGCCTTTCAGGCCAACTCTGGCCACTTGACTTCTTTTCTTTGAAACCCCATCGACCTTCAAGGCCCAGATCAAACTGGCATTCCATTGTCACACGAGATGGAAACTCTCTCTTCAAAGTCCGAAACCCTTCAGGCCTTATTCTCAGCACCACTCACATGCCTGCACACCTTATCTCCTCTCCTCGGTCAGCAATTTCTTCCCCCCGCAACACTTAGCACAGCACATGTTCACATCAATAGTTCTCGAGGGGGTGTACGCCCCTCACTGTGTGCCCCTCGTCCATCCTCTCTGTTAAATACCTTCCTTCTGAAAGAACCATGATTTTATTCAGGAATCTGTCCATCTCTGTTTTCAAAAGTAGACCCTGATTTGTCTGAAACAGTGCTAGCCAACAGAAATGTAAAGTGAGATGCATATGCAATTTTACATTTTCTAGGAGCCACATTAAAAAAAGTAAAAATAAACAGGGAAAATTAATTTTAATAATAAATTTTATTTAACTAAATATACCCAAAATGTTATCGTTTCAACATGTAATCAATATAAAGAAAACATTAAAGAGATATTTTACTTGTCTGTGTGAGAGAGATGTTTCTGGAGTCTGGTGAGTATTTTACACTTAGAACACATGTTAATCAGACTAGACACTTTTCGAGTGCCCGATGGCCACATGTGGCTAGGAGTTCCTGTATAGGACAAAGCAGGTCTGAGCTCATCAACATGGCATTCCCACGGCCAGCACTATCGGTCCAGGAGTGGTCGGCAGGAAACCTGCCTGGGCTGATCAGACCGAAGCAGAGCAGTTACAGCCCCTGTTTGGGGGAAGTGTCTGCCTACAAGGAGGCCTGTGGCTCTGATTGCCAGGCAGCCCTAGGAGTCACCCTGGAACCATGAGGGGGAATTTGCAGAACTGGTGTTAGAATGATACCAGTATTGGGGATTGTGCAGCTGGCTGGGTCAAAAAGGTGGAGGGATAAAGGAAAAAAAAAAACCACAAAAATTAAAAAAGCTCATAAGACACAGACAACAGTGTAGTGATTACCAGAGGGAAAGGGGGATGGGGGAAGGTAGAAGAGGGTAAAGAGGGGATACATGGTGATGAAAGGAGACCTGACTTGGAGTGAATATACAGATGATGTATATTGTATTGTGTGTGTATTGTATGTTGAACACACAATACAATATACAGAAGTGTACACATGAAACCTATGTAATTTTATTAACCAATATCACACCAATAAATTCAATAGAAAAGCAAAAAACAATGACACCAACATTAAAAATGACAGGAATGGGGAGAGAGAAAAACCCTGTGTCCTTGCTGACATCACTGAAGCACTGATCACACAGGGCCTGGAGCTCGCTCTGCCTGTGGTTATGAGAAATAATAAATTTCCCTTCCACTTAAGCCAGACTGACTCAAAGTGTTTTGTAGCTTCCAAGAACACACCAGCATCAGAGCGAACCTCGAATGCAGGCCTGCAGCCTTCTCTAGGCCTACGCTCCTCTGTTAGGGTGCTTCTTGAGACTGGCAGCTAATTCTTTTGGATCCCGCTTAGATTCTTTCAATGGCCTGGGTGGTTCCAACTGCCAGTGGATTGGAAATAAAGATCCCCAAAGATGCTGGTGCTTGTGGAGGCCTCGCCCACCAGCTGGGTCCATGCAGGGGCAGTCATCATCTGGGGACACAGAAGTCCCTTCTCAGGGCAGCCGCTGCTGCACTGCACGCTCAAGCTGGCCAGCGCTTGCTGTCTGCCAGGGCAGGCATTTGTCACAGCCCTTCATCACCTCTCCTGGAATCTGTAGCCCTGGGGCTGGCCCAAAGCTGAACAAGCAAGAGCCCTTTGCCAGGTGGCAGCTCAGGAAGCCATACTTTCCACTGTGATATGGCAGCTTTTTCTGGCAGGTGCTAAAGATAGGATTCCATGTCCTAGGCCAGCTGTTGGTGAGAGGGATTTGGAAGAAAGGTCAGAAAGGTTGACAAGGGCACTACAACCATAGGGCCACTAACTGAAGAAAATCAGCAACAAGGACAATGGACTGAAGAGAATGCCACCACGGGAGTGAGACAGAATAGCTGATCAGCCCAGGTCATAGTGCAGTGCAGCCAGCCACGGGTGAACGCATCTGCTGAGTCAAACAGACCTTCCTGTCCACCTAAACGCACAGGCCTGACAGCCCCCAACCTGGAAGGGGCAGCGGAGCCACAGGTAGTCAAGCCTCCCTCCCATGTGCCTTAGAGAGTGTGCACCGTGCCCCAGCTGGCGCACAGCCGGCAATGGGATACAGCGACATGAACGCTGGTGCAGCGGTGTGCAAGCCACAAGGTCTCCCTGAGGCTCAGCCCCTAAAATGAGGAGCATTATATCAATCTCGAAGCTTCAGGAGGCTTGTGTTCTAAGATGCATGTGGAACCCCTTGTAAGCTGTAAGTGGTGTAAATGTTCCCTGTTATGATTTCTTTTACAAAGAAAAATACCTCTGGTGGACTTTTCATACCAAGAAGCTACTATCTACTTATTACGTATGAGGCTTTGGAAGAAGAAATGACAAATATAGTGTTTTAAATTAAATTATATGTTCTTACAGCATTTATTCCTGTCACCTTACTCTCTCTGTGCCTGAGACCTCAGAATCCCGTCATGCACACTGTGGGGGACTGGAGTGATGGTTAGATGAGATTACAGATCCAAAACGTTTACTGAGAGTTAGAGTTTATACAGCAAGGGTGTCACCCCAAAACATTTTTTAAAAATAAATGTGAAGGGTTTTTTTTAAAGATTTTATTTATTTTTAGAGGGGTGAAGGGGGAAGGAGAAGGAGAGGGAAAGAAACATCACTGTGTGAGAGAAACCATCAATCGGTTGCCTCTCACACACCCCCAACTTGGGGCCTGGCCCTCAACCCAGGCATGTGCCCTGACTGGGACTCAAACCGGCAACCTTTTGGTTTGCAAGCTGGCACTCAATCTGCCGGGCCATGCCAGCCAGGGCACCCCCACAACATTTATAGCATCTAATTGCAAAGGAGCGTGCCAGGGTGTGGGATCCGACTCCTGTTTTGCGAAATATTTCAAACATTGGAAAGTACAGACAATAATGTGACACCCATATCACCATCTGTTAAATCCAGATGATAGTCATATGGGCATCATATTATTGTCTGTACTTTTTAATGTTTGAAATGTTTCATAAAACAATAATTTATTAAAATAATAATTTTTAAAAAGACCTAAGTGTCAACATCTCCTCTTGAATACATTTCTTTTAATCTCCCAACTCTTCTTACACTCTTTTCCCAAAATTGAGTTAGAAGCTGTGTATTTGTATCTCGGTGACACCCTAAAGTGACTTCTGTTAAATTACTTATCACACTGCGTTGTAACTTCTCATTACCCCAGGTTTTGGAGTCTTTGAGGGCAGGACTCAGTCCCCTCACCCCTGTCTCCTCTTCCGGGCTGATGTCTGTCACATTGTAGGGCTTAATAAATGTCTCATAAAATCTAACTAAATCAATTAACATCAATGAAAGACTCTGATTTCTCGCTAAGCCTTCGCTAACAACCAGAATCTTCTCTCCTCCCGAAGACTGTTTCTCCTCTCCCTTTCTCTTTTGTGTTAGACACAAGTTCTTCTGAATGTTGTAACTAACTCCATGCGTCTGAGAAAAATCTGATGGCCACATATCAGAGCAGAGCTGTGCTTTGATTAAAATTGATCTACATATTGCTATAGAGTGAATGTTTGTGTCCCCCCCAAAATGCCTATGTTAAAACTTAATCCCCAAAGTGATGGTATTCGGGGAGTGACTGGGTCGTGGGAAAAGAGTCAGTGAATGGTATTCATGCCCGTATAAAGGGACCCCGGAGAGCTCCTCTGCCATGTGAGGACATAGCCACATGACGGCTGTCTGCAAACCAGGAGGAGGGTCCTCATCAGACACTGAACCTGCCAGCGTGTGGTCTGGGACTTCCCAGCCTTCAGAACTGTGAGAAATAGACGTTGTTTATCAGCCGTCCAGGCCATGGTATTCTATTAGGGCAGTTTGAATGGACTAAGACGCCACACTGGAAATGCAAAAGAAAAGGCAAATCCAAGTACAACATCACTCTTTCTCTAGATATTCAAGACTGTAAATACAAATTTGAAAAATAAGGCAATTGTTGAACATTGATAGCCAACCAAACAGTCTCGGGACATGTTCCCACATTGTTTGGTGCATGGGAACAAACACATCGTGGTAAGATTCCTGTCTTTTTTCTTGTTATAGTCACAATATTCTACCAGTACAACTGAAATAAGATAGTAGTTTATTTACCATCATCCTCAGAGAATTAAGCTTTTTGATCACCCCCACTGCCCTTTCTGATACATATTTAACTGAATATTTGTTTTCAATTTCCTTATAAACAAAGGCAATTGTCTTTAAGGTTAAAATTAACATGCTAAAAACTCCACAATTGGTCATTGCACACATCCTGAAATTTCCCTACTTTATAGTTAACCAATCTCTTCCAAATGATATTATCCAGGACAAAAGCTGGTATATCTGGTTCCAAGTGCAACTGCTGTATGTCATGTCCTGCCTACCTTTCCGGTCCCATCTGCTGCCTCTCCCTGCCACACCCTGCAAGGCAGCCATGCTGAGTAAGTCATTCTGGTTCTGATCTCCTTGCCTTCGCATGTGTTATTTCTTTGGCCCACATTAGAATATCTCTACCCATCCCCCAAGTCCACTGTCACCTCCTCTGGGGAACTTCTCCGAGCTCTCCTTGCTCTGTCAATCATTGCACCAACCTCTATTTCTTTTTTGTTTTTTCATACCTCTATATCAATACTCACCTCTTCTGCTGGAATTATCTGCTCCCCTGTCTTGTCTCCATGAGCACCCTGAAAGCCACTGCTGGTCTGCAACTACAGTCTGCTCATCTTTGTCATGTGAATGCCAACAACAGCACCTGCCGTTGACTCGATGTTTAGTGAATGAATAGCTGAGACTGAACAAATGAACGAAATGAATGCACATAACACAACAAAGCTGCATTTAGAACCACTTGCTCATGTGTCACTAGGGAACTCACAGCAAAATGGTTAAGTAAAATGCATAGACACACAAAGAAAAAGGATGTGACCGAGGATCCATTTAGGTTAAACAGGGAGACCGAGGATCCATTTAGGTTAAACAGGGAGACTTTGGGTTGCGTGTACTGGGCTTCCTCACTGGGGTTCTCGCCCCGCTTCCTCCCTGGTGCGGTGCGCTTCCAGAGTGGAGAAAACTCAGTGCAAAGGTAGGAATTTTTACTACAATGAGGGACTTTCTTGACGGAAAGCATGCTTGCTCCTCAAGCCTTGTCGGATGCCTGCTGCTGTTCCCAAACTGCTCTGTTTCCACAGCTTTTCCGGAGACGATAAGTCAGTGTGTACATCAGGGCAAGCAGAGGGAAAACACCAACACCAGGGGAGCCAGAGAAAAGGGCAGGTTACCTAATGAAGAGGCATCAGCAAGATGAGCTACAGCTAGAACTGGGCCAGAGCCCCCAGAATTCAGCCACCTGCTTTCAAACGACAGATCAGCTAGGAGAGCGGCCTCCTCTTCCATTTACAAGTATGAACCCTTTCACATGATCCTAGAGTCTGTGTAGTGGCTTTCTTAATCTGTGAAGACATTATCAGATCCGAAAACACACTCATTTGACTATTGTATTCAACATGCACTTAAACTAACTGGAAAACTCGTAACAGTGCAAAATGACTGGGAAATAACCTCTTCTGAAGTGACTTTGAAGACTGGCAGGGTTCGGGGCAGGGACAGATTGGGAGTGTGTAGAGCTGGCCCGAGGCATCCTGTGACTATTCACAAGCTGCTAGGTTTCTGAGTCTGATTGGTAAGACATGATTTGCTAACCAGTCATCATGTTCAGGCAGTGGTTCTCAAAGTGTGGTCCAGAGACCGGTAGAATGTGCATCACTTTGAAATTTGTAAAATGCAAATTATCGAGCCCCACTCGCTCAGACCAACATAATCAAACCCTGGGGCACAGCACTCTGTGTTTTCGCCTCACCTGCAGGTGTTGAGTGGACGTCCTGAGGTATCAGAACTGCTGCTTTAAAGTGCGGGGTGAAGGCGGCCTGCAGGAGCTGAGGAATAAAGGCCCTGAGCCAGCTCATGGGCATCCTGGGGTGCGTGGAATTTGGAACTGGGCATCCCCAGTTGGCCTGGCCTCACAGCCAAGACGAGAACCCACTTCGACCACAGCACACAGTCCTCGGCAGCCCAAGTGCTGCCAGTCCCACCCACTGTCCCACCTCTGCTCAGCTTCCCCTCACTCAATCACTTCACTCATTCATCTTCCGATTTACCCTCATGCCACTGACCTGTAAGCAATATCCAGACAAAACGTGTAACACACCAAATAAAGAAAGGCAAACTGAAGCATTACATGTGCACTTTGTACCCTGCTCTCTTACACAACCTCAAATTGCCACAAAGCAAGATGAGCACAAAGAAATCAGACTCCACCCTGCAAGCCCAGAGCAGGCTGGGAGCACCACAGGAAGCTCCCCATCCTGGCAACCCTGGAGGACCTGCCTGGACCATGAGTTATCCTGGTTCCCTCGAGGTAACAGGAAACCAAATTATGCAAAGCAATCCTAGTTGATAGGTTAAAATATCTTGTGGAAATGTTGCTGTGTGCTATGTCTACACAGCACTTAAAATATTTGTATGCTTTATTGATTTATTTATTTTTATTGATTTGAGAGAGAAAGTGAGGGAGGGAGAGGGAGAGAAACATCGATTCACTGTTCCACTTATTCATGCATTCACTGGTAATTCTTGTATGAGCCCCGACAGGGATCAAACCCTAAAACTTGGCGTATCAGGACGACGCTCTAACCAACTGAGCTACTTAGCAAGGGCAATTCTTTTTTAATGTTTCATTTGACTACTTTATCCTGAGGTTGACGCTGTGAGATAGGTTTATAAAAATCAGAAACTAGCCCTGGCTGGGTAGCTCAGCTGGTTCGAGCATAGTCCCGATACGCCAAGGTTGCAGGTTCAACCTCTGGTCAGAGCACATATAAGAACCAACCAACGAATGCATAAATAAGTGAAACAACAAATTGATGTTCTTCGCTTTCCCTTCCTCTCTCCCCCAAGTCAATCAATAAATAAAATGTTAAAAATAAAAATCAGAAATTATTATTATTTTTAAAGTCTTTTAAGTTTTGGTGAGGTTCGCGATTTCTGCAGGCTCAGCTGTGAGGCGCTGCACTAGATCGGGTGGCCATTACTGAGGACTTGCAGGACCAATCCCCATGTGGAATTTGGCAAACTTATGACGTAATGTGTTTGTTTCTGTTTAAGTCCATCTTCCACAAACAACATTTAATCACAAGCAATCCAGCTCCCGGATTAGTTAAACTGAACGAATTCAATAGCCCCAGAATAAAGTGCAAGACCCTAGCATTTTAAGGGCACCACGGTCTGCCTCCACTTTCACTGATTTACTCTCTCCACAGCCTTTGAGCTCTACTCTCCGCAGGCACTTGGGGACCTAAGGGATTTCGTCCAAGGATGACAAATGCAAGCATGGTTTTGCCCTCGTGGAGCTTACATTCTAGCTTACCTCTCCTTTCAACCTTATTTCCCACCAATACTTGTAAAACTTTTCCCTCAAGCCACACCCTGTGTGGACTTACGGCTTCTACTTCCCTGCCCTCCTGGGGGTGTTGGGGCCAATGGCTCCGATCGACTGTTCCCTGTCCTCTTTTTGGCGGTGTAGTGAACTCCTAGGCATCCTTCACAATCTCATTCAAAGGAACATCACTTTTCCACAAAATGTTATAATGCCTGGCATGTGCTTCAAAACACTTCCATAGGAGAGGGGGTAAGTAGGTGGGGATAAGATGGAAGAAAACTGGTTTTGTGTTATTAACGGCTGCATCTGATGGGTGAGTACAGGGGAAGTTGGGGGTAGGATTAGATTATTCTAATTGGGAAGAATTAGATTATTCTCCCATTCCTTCTACTTTTGCATGTTTGAACTTTTCCATAATAAAAAATTTAAAGCATATGTATGTAAATAAATAAATATTTTAAAACAAAAAATTTTAAATAAGTTATATATAATAATAACACTAACAGCAATAATAAACACTTTGGACTGTCACAGAGAATCGAGCAAATGAATCTTACTGGAAATGCTGAGAAAGATAATGTATGTATATTTAACCTCTGTGCCAGTCCAAAGTGTTGTTTTGTTGGTTATTTTACACGTCTGCCTTCCCTGTAGACTGCCAACTTCTTTTTTGTTTTGTTCTGTTTGCTTTTCTTTATTTGAGACTGTCAACTTCTTGAATTCAGACCCTTTGCTCTGTCTTATTTATTTATATATCTTGGGGCCTAGCACATTTTCCACTGATTGAGCAAATGCAAAACTGCCCTTCAATATGTAGTCAACTTCTGGTAGTAAGTCAGACTACAGCCCCAGAGAATAGAAACATTTTGACGTTTAATGGCACTTAACAAGGGCGGCATCGTAAACTCCAGCATGGTTTCAAATTAGAGAGCACTAAACTCCTCCTTGAATCTGACTAATGACTGGGAAGGAAATCAGAAAGTGGTCGAATGGCACACTTCCTGGCACAGTATTTGTAGAAGGAGGACTGCAAGCCACACCATCTTATTCACAACTAAGCTAGCATTTGCAAAGATGCTTTAGCAAAATATTTGAGCTACTATCTCTCACGCTTCCCTACAGCAGAGCTTCAGACCAATTTCTGGTGGAGTGGGTGCTTCTGCTTGTCAGGAAGACCCTTTCCTGTCTGCAAATCACAGGGGCAGGCTGGAGATGGAGTTGGATACTGGCTAGTCTGCTTATCCTCCTGTTGATCAGCTTTATTCACAATGCCTTGGCAAAACACACTTGAATAGTAAGCAATGCAGATTTGTATGTTAACTTGCCTTAGGCTTGCTATCTGCAGATTTATATGCAGGAATCCCAGAGGCCTGGGACAGGAATGTATGGCTGCCTGTGAGCTTAAATGGCAGGCATTCTTTAAATGTCTGTGGACACTGTCCCACCCCCCACCCCCCCACACACCATCTTTTAATCTTCAAGTCACCCAATGTCCTAGTTGCTAGACTTGCCTTCCTCCAACCCTTCAGCCAAAACAGCATAATAGCATAACAATATTTCTTATACTTGAATGTGCATACAAATCATTTGAGATGTTGCTGAAATAAAGATCTGGATTCAACATGTGTGGGGTGGGGCCTGAAATGTGCTTTTTTTTTTTTTTTTAATTTATTGATCTTAGAGAGAGAGAGAAAGGGAGAGAGAAAGGGCAACATCGATTTCTTGCTCCACTTATTTATGCATTCATTGGCTGATTCTCACATGTGCCCTGACCAAGGGATAAACCTTGGTGTATTAGGATGATACTGTAACCAACCCAACTGAGCTACCCAGCCAGAGCCAAGATTGTGACTTTCGAATAAATTCCCAGACGGCATTCCTCGCTGGTCTACAGACCACACTTTGAGCAACAAAGCTGTGAGTCAGCAGACTTCCTGTAAAGGGATGGATAGTAAAATCTGAGGCTTTGTGGGCAGCACAAGAGCACATCTGTCCAACTACTTGATTCTGTCATTGTAGCATGAAATCAGGTGGACAACATGTAACTGAATGGGTGTGGCTATGCTCCAATAAAACTTTATTTGTGGACCATAATATGTAAATTTTATAGAATGTTCACATAGGAAATTTCATTCTTTTGATCTTTTCCCCCTACCCTTTAAGAATGAAACCCTGGCTGGTATGGCTCAGTGGACTGAGTGCTGGCTTGTGAACCAAGGTGTTGCTGGTTCGGTTCTCAGTCAGAGCACGTGCCTAGGTTGCAGGCCGGGTCCCCAGTAGGGGGCTCATAAGAGACAACCACACACTTATGTTTCTCTCCCTCTCTTTGTCCCTCCCTTCCCCTCTCTCTAAAAATAAGTAAATAAAATCTTAAAAAACACACACACACACACATGAAAAACCCTTTCTACCTCAAGAGCAGTACAAGAACCAGCAATGGGCTGTGTTTGGCTGGTGCACTGTAGTTGTCCACCTTTCCCTTTAACACAAACTTTAGAAGCAGAGGCCCAGTTCTGGGTTCTAGCTCAGCCATTTATTGTCACTCAAGCCAGCAACCTCACCTCTCAGGATCTCATTTTCTGACTTTAGGAAGGCACCCTCCTCTCTCACACTACTGTGGTCAAATAATCATCAGCACCAGTGAATTTGACCAGGGTTCTCAAGAAGATTTAGAATGATTAAAAGGGGTGGATTGTGACACACTGAAAAAACGCAGCAATCACATGGGCCACATGATTCAGTGAGACATACTGCATTTCCTTCTATGGCTGTTGGTCAGTTAGAAAGAAGAAGTGATGTTATGTATCTGAAATTCGGTGATGTGTCTGATGGGGTGGAGAGGAAGGTGGCAGTCACGGTGAAGAATTATTACATTTGTTGTAAAGAGACCCAAAAGACTGAATCCATGTTCTTGAAAGATGGGCTGGATCCCTCCAGGCAGGAGTGGGCTCCTTGTTAACAGAGACATTCCAAAATAACCTGGACAATCAACTGGCCAGAATGTGAGGTGGATGAAAAGTATTGATTTAACTAAATTAAGTTTAAGATCCCAAATGAGATCAACCCATTCTGTTTTATGGCACTTCTGTAGTCCTGCTGTTACCAGACCGGGAGCAGGGCCAGAGCAGGTCTGCCTAGGGCCGGCCTGTAGTGTGTGGTTCTTGACTTCATGCAGGAAAGATTTCACACCTGTCCAGGTGATATGAGAGCACATTTATTAAAGCTAGAGACAGTGAAACAAGGACAGGCTTAGGATAGAAGAAGCAACAGGAGAGAGCCTAGGCAAGGCTGCTTTGGCTCACTAACA
The DNA here is from genome assembly GCA_007922815.1 of Macrotus californicus. Lineage (NCBI taxonomy): Eukaryota > Metazoa > Chordata > Mammalia > Chiroptera > Phyllostomidae > Macrotus > Macrotus californicus. The sequence continues at coordinate 33,552 of VMDR010004015.1, read as the reverse complement.
AATCAGAGAAAATGGGGCCGGGAGACAGGTTCAGGGAGTTATTCCAGAATGAGCAGCCACTGCCCATTGCTCTCTTGGCTGCGAGTCTCCTGGGGTCCCTTGGAGTTTAGGAACTGCCCTCCTGTGAGGGGAAGAAGGGGGGGAAGGAAAGGCATGGACATGGTCCTTGGGAGAGGGAGTGCAGGCTGGCTCCTTGTCTTGAGGGTTTTTACTTACTTATTTATTTTAATGTTTAAAAACTTAATGATTGATATTTATTTGTGTATTTTAAAACACTTTGTTTTCTATTTATTGATTGAGAGAGAGAGAGGAATAGGGAGAGGGGAGAGAAACATCGACTTTGTTGTTCCACTTATGTAGGCATTCATTGGTTGATTCTTATTTGTGCCCTGATGGAGACCAAACCCGAAACCCTAAAGTATCAAGATGACACTCTAACCAACAGAGCCACCACCGGGGCTGAGGGTTTTTAAAGGCTGGGAGTTTAGGGGAGGTCTTAGAGGGGGGTCTCAATAGAACATTCCTGAGCTTTACGCTGGCACCAAAGTGAGAGTTATTCCCTTAACTTCATCTGTCCCTGGGTGTGGCTGCAGCTGGCACTGACTGGATTTCTGCTGTCCATCATTTCCCTGAGTAGAATGACCAAAGCTATTTACACTCTGGTTGGGGGGAAAACGTAAACCACTTACTCCTAAGCGTCCTTGGTTAGGGCAGATAGGATTTTGCATCTACTAGATGGCTGTAGAGGGGTTGGCCGTTTAACTCTCTGTCTCAGTGTCCCTATTCCACTTGTCCTGGCTTACTAACCTGTGTCAATTCTTTGTGGACAAATAGAATAAGACAATACTTAATAATTTTTACATAATCATAGATGGGAACTTCAGAAAATGGATACTAAATTCCCAAAACTATAAAGTCTAGGAGCAGAAATCTAAGTCCTTTCTTACATTATACAACCCCTCAAAGAAAAAGAAAAATTTAGTGCAGGTGGAAATGAGATCCCGTTTGTCTGGGGCATAGTCAGTAGGCCACGGCCGGGGAACAGAATCAATTCTTTGCTTGCCCATTCTCTATCCACCTCCTGGAAAGATAAGTAGGGTTGGTGCCCATGAATGTTCGTTCCCATGTGGGTAGGCCCAGATTGGTCCCTAGTGATAGTAAGTGTTCAGGCATTGGTAGATAAGCTCAAATAATTCCTCTAAAAATTTCTAGTAGCCAGGAAAAATATTGTGGACATTATTATTTTCCAAGTAGTAATGATAGTTTTCCAGTTACAAAGGGGCATTTGTGAAAAGTCTGGGGTCAACAGTTAGAAAGTTAAAGTTTTCCATGGTTTAGGAAATTCTAAGCTTTAGAGATAAAACTTGAGCTATTCGCATTGTCATTTAGTTGTTGAATATTTCCCTCTGAAATACAGCAGATAAATCTCAGGAGGACCAAGGTAGCGAAGCAGTGGGATTAGGATGTTTCCTGAGGTTTTCATACGTAACTATGTGAAGTTAACTTTCTGTTTATTGTAAAATATTTTAAACTTTGCACAGAAAATAATAGAGCTATAATTATGACAGATAAAATTAGACCTGTCCACGTCAATGACAAAAGTAGGATTAGAAAGTGAGTGGTAGGAAGGGGAGTTGCTCAATGATTTTTATCCCAGAAACTGGATTTGGGAAGAGACTTTGAAGAATAGCAATGAGATTCTTTTGAATTTGGCCTTTTAATTTTTTTGTAAGTGACATTTCTGGTTTCTATTATGGTTATAAGCAGTGGTGATTAGCAATTCTTGAAGAGAGGTAGAAAATTCTGGAAACTGATCTCTCATTTCACCTTTGAGTGCCTGATTCTCTCCATTTTTTTCAAGTGACAAAGCACAGTCTCACCCCACATGACCACTTGTTCATGTCAAAATAACAAATCAATGTTTTTCTCTCTCTCTCCTCTTATCAATAAATAAAAAAACATTTTTTTAAAAAAGTTCTGTTCACAAAACTAAGCCAACACTGTTTGGTAATCACTCTGAAAAGAACTTAGAAAAAGAGAGTAAATGTACAAGGAAGGGTAGTGTAGGAAGAAAAAGACAGAGAACAGATCCACCTCTGTCTTCCATGGAGACAAGCCGCTCCCGGTGGACTGCGGTGCCGCTCTGTGCCCCTGCCCCAGGGGTGACGGCTCTCCTTCCTTCTACCGGCAGCTGCCCTGAGCAGAGCAATACCGAGCTCACCTGGACACCCTCAACCCTGAGGGGCCCAGAAACCCCCTCTTTTGAGAGTGGAAGGCTGTAGCAGGCCTGTTAATACCATATGAAAATGCCACTTTTCATGCGTGCCTGTCTCCTGCAGCGACCTCAAGGACCTCAGTGGTCATTCAGTAGAACACTCACTAGAATGTTCACTAGGCAACTTTTTTTGTAAGTTCTCTTGAAAAAAAGTCAGCATACAGGCTTCTCCTGACTAGAGAATCTGGTCTTGGGTAGGTTTTTCCTTGTGTGTAAACGTAGCCCATAGTGAGGTTCCAAATCTATTTGCTTGTGGTTTGATCGTGTACTGGACAATTCAAGTTCAAAGATCTCTATCAGCCTAAAGCACTAATAGAAAAGACTTCTTATATTCTTCGTCTCACTGAAATCTTAGCCACGGGCCTGCGTTTAGTCTCTAATGTAAGAGTAACCCCAAGTCAAGAGAAAATCGAGCTCGAGCGTGGTTAAAGTCTACACTGAGTAGCTTCATGAAGGGTGAGCCCCAAACAGTACTGAACAACAAACGTAAATGCGTCTCCGTGGCCATTTATCGTTGTAAAAAGTCCTAAAATTTTATTATTTTCCCATTTTTCTGAAGAGTCAAGGACTTCTGCTGTTAGTGCTAGTTAAAAATATGTGAAGGAGGTTTTCACGTTTCTAAGGAAAATCCAGACTAGAGATTACTAGAATGACCCTCATGCACCTAAAAAGGAGCGCAGCGTGTGAATCCAAACTCCGTGGCCCTAACTGGGAGAAGGCGCCGTGGAAACGGTCACAGCAGCCCAGCCGGCTCAGCGGTGCCTTCTCCAGGGGCTGATTTAGCTCCTTCCTCTGTGCTCGGTGGACAATTACAGGTGGATTTCAAGTGCAGACTGAAAAATTAGTCTCCGGAGTAATGAGGGAAATTATCGAGGCCACGTTGCCCAGGGGACTGAGTGCCTGGAGTGTCTGGGCCCGTGGTTTCCTTTCCCTCTGCCGGATGTGCTAGGCTGTCCGCTGTCTGGGGCTTTCTCCATTCATGCTCAGGGGACAGAGTACAGTGTTGCTGCAGAGGGTGCAAGGACTGTCAGACCCTTCCCCAACACAAATTAATATGCACGTGGATTCCTGCTTTCCCTCTGGCCTTTGAATAACTAAGAGGCCTAGCTAGTTTAAGAGTATGGAAAGAAATTATTATACAAGACCACTTTCTAAACTGCAAGGGATCTCTTCAGGCCCTGTGCTATTTGCTCCAGAGGAAATGGAGATTTAGAAAACTTGTGACCAGCTCAAAGATTCGGGGCCTGGCTTTCTCCCTACCCGGTAGGGATGTTAAAAATAGCAGTGGAATTATAAGGAGGAATCTCAACCCTCCAGGAGAAAGAGGCCATACATAACCCCGGCGTGGTTTGTGCTCACAGAGCAAGGCCAGACAGTGGCTCTTTCATCCCAGCAATGCCATCAGCTGCTTCCCTAACACAGAATTCACAGTTGGTCGGACGAGATAGGATCGGAAAGTAAAAGAGAAAAACAGGGCAGGAGGGAAAAAGAAAATCTAGAGGAACAGTTTTAAAAAACTGTTTTCAAAAAGCATACCTAACAGAGAAGAAACACTGAGATATAACATCTCACTCTACTCTCCCCCCTGTTAAGGTAGCCGGTGGTTTGTGGTGTCCCCTCAACAGATTTCTCTGCTCACATACATACAGTTTTAAGTTTACTGACTGACTTAACATTGGCAAACCTGAAAATACAAAGTGAGGGGTTGGGTGGGGAGAAAATCACCTATTCACAACCCCATTAACTAAAGACAACCACTATGAACATTTTAGTATATATCACTTTCTAGCATTTTCATACTAGAGAGGAAGAAAAGAAACCAAAACGGAAGGAAAATGAAAGGGAAGGGACAGACGGAAAATATTCACATCATCGATAGCACTATCAAGTGTTGAAAGCTTCCAGCCAGACAGGTACATTCAACTCTCAGGGGTGCCAACTAAAACAATGGGAGGCGAAAAGAAAGGAATTGTATCTATTTGCACTTAAAAGTGGTCTGTAATTTTTAAGCCCTGTGACTGATATTATTTACATTCCTAATCTGGAAACTGTTGCTTCCCCTGACACCCCGGAGTTCAAGGCTGCCCACAAAGCTCCATTAAAGTGGAGTGATTGACTCTGAGAGCTCTCGGCAGCAGCTGTAGGGGAGCGTGATGAGGAACTGAAAGATGCCAAGGGTTTTTTCATGCTTGAGTGTACATAGAATTATGCGGGGAGCTGGTTAAATAAGATTTCCAGGCCTTTCCCCAGGGATTGCATCCAATCGATCTGAGGTTGGGCAGGGCCCCAGAATGGGCACTGTTAGCCTGTATCCTGGGTAGTACTAACATATATCCCTCATGCACCACACTTTGAGAAATGCTGCATAGCGTTAAAATTAGCAATCACGTAGGTTTAAAGAAGAATTTGTTTTTAAGTGAAGCAGAGTTAGACAGAGTTTTGACCACAAGACTTTGTAGAATCTTTACCAAATAAACTAATGTTCGCTACTAGTATCCTAGCAGGGATAGTATGCCGAATTTCTCAAACTTATTTCACCAAAAAAGACTTTTTTCTCCCCCAAGGAACATCTTTGCACTAATGTTCTGTGGAGCATACCCGGTATTGCTGGTCTATTCCAGAATTACTTCTTGACTATTCCAGTAATAAGATGTAAAGAGAATCAAGAACTTTCTCTTAGTTTGCTATGCCATTCTCTAACTGAGAAAATAAATTCACCATGATACTGACATATGGAAATCCCAGTGCAGGTATCGTAGAAAGAATATACAGGGTCCAGCACAATTTAATGCCTTTTTTTTTTTATTACAAAATCACACTCAAGCACACCATATGACATTTAGGTAAAATGTGCAAACTAAAACTATAAATTATTACACCCATGTTATTGCCCTACCGACCACACTCAAGCAGGCATTACTTCTGCCAGACCCTGTGTTTTAAAAGAATGGGGAAGAGGTTTTACATTTCTTGCTAAACCTTGTTGCGTGGTGGCTTTGGAATCTGTTGGATCTGAGATCAAAACTTGCCTCTAGTTTATTACTCCAGCTGTGGATCTGTAAAAGGCTAAGCAGTGTCTCAGAACTACTGTTTCCTCACACGTGAATGGCAGATAATAAAACCTACGCACTGTCAGGCCCCTTGTCGAGATTCAGTGGGACAGCATTTGTAAAGCACCTGGGATACAGCAAACCGGTGTTAATCTCCCCTTATCAAAGGTTTATCTGCAAATTCTTTATTGGAAAAGTTGGACACCCCTGTAAAGACTTTATTTTGGTGATGAAACTTTCATTTCTTTTAGGTTCAGCTAGCAGAAGAGAAGTCAATGGGAGGGCTACTTCGATTTTACGTATATAAGGCTTTAGAAGTTTCTGACATAACTTTCTCCCTTTCCTGATTCTTACAATGCCTCGGCTTAGAAATATAAGTAATGCGATTCTTCACAGTCTGTATTTTACAGACGAACTACAGAAAGGTTCATTATATGAACAATGTCAGTAGAATTGGAACTGAAATTCATTTCTCTGTGGGAACAAACACTGAGGGTGAGGATTGCACGGAGGGTGGCTAACTTCCCCGGGTTAACCCAGTGTTTTTATTCTGCCAATAAAAGGCTGGTAGGACTTCATGAGACTACACAAAGCATTGTTGGGGAAGGGAGTTGCTTCCCACCTCCCCGCTAAAGGAAGTGAGAAATAGTCAAGGTGTCATTAAAAGATTTTTTTAACTGTATTTTGGAATGTTAGATTTACAGAAAATTTGCAAAGAGGGTACAGAGAGTTTTCATATACTCGCACTCGATAGAATTAAAAAATAACTCAAGTGCTTTGTTTTATGTGAACAGTAATCACAACATTCTAGTAAGATAACCGTGATGACTTCATTACTTTGCTGGCCACCCTAGGCTGGGCTCTCTTTCTCCCTGTTCTCTCGGAACCAAAGCCTTCATTTCCTAACCTCACTGTGTCTCTAGACAAAGCTCTTTAGAGGATGATAATGCTCTTAGCACCCTTGGCTTTACCATGTAACACTAGGTGGCCAATTAAACACCTTGGTGGCAGCTTGGCCTAGACCCATAGACAACACTATTATTGCTGACCGGCATGGGCCTCAATTAAAGGAGCTAACACTTACAATCTCAGTAGGATACTCTGGTTTCTTCCCATTCTTCCATAAGAAGCTTTAGAGATATTTTGTCATGTCTTCTGGGGACTAACTTAAATGATCTGAGCAAACATGACAGGCATCAAATCAAATATGCCTACCTTCCCTGATAGATTCCAGCCCTGTACTTTTATTTTAAAACTAAAATTAATTTAGAGGAAGTGTCTTAAATTTTAGTTTGAATATATTTCCTTCATAGCACTTAGCCCCATCTAAAACACAGCCTGGCAGATCGGGTTGCCTGGCACGAACTTCCTACATCGGTATGGCCTTTTTGCCAACGCACGCTATTCTCATTACACTGATTCTAACAATCGCCATTGTCATAGGTCATTAAATTAAGAAGTAAATTATTTTTCCCATGGTAACTCTTCATGTCTTTAGTGAAGGGGACTGGACTCAATCATCTGAGTGGGAGAGGGGAAAAGGATTTGCTCTGGGGCCAGGCAGTCACTTCAACTGACCACTTTGAGCAACTTAATTTGTCACAGCCCCATTTTCCTCACCTGTGGAGTGCTTGCAATACCTGCCTCGTGTCATAGTGGTGGGTGACAGGACTCAGACCACACTACCCAAAAACACGGCCCTTTGGCACACTGAGTATGTTAAACTGAAAACTTTGAGATCTCCCCCGTCTTGCCTGAAGCAGGTCACAAGACACTTTTGTGAGAAGCACCCTCCTTGTACTTGCGGTAAAAGGACATCTTTACCTCCCAAGACAGAGGGATGCTGAGAAGAATCTGAATGAACAGACCTTGTCGAGTCTCCCCCAGTTTACGACCTCGGTTCCCACCCTTTTGTCCTACTGTGTTTTTCACGACTTTCCGCAAGCATAAAAACACTCAGGTTCAACCATTTCGGGGGGCCACAGAAAAACTTCGTTAAGTAAATTGTATACTTTTCTCCTGTTAATCTGACTTTTGTCAATCCCTCCAGCCTGAGAACCTTGGTGGGTAGTAGGAGAAAGAATTTTTTGCCGTGACGAACTAGCTCTGTTGGTTTGAGTGTCCACTCGATACACCCAAGTTGGTGGGTTTGATCCCCAGTCAGGGCACATACAAGAATCAACCAATGAGGGCATAAAGAGGTGGAACAACAAATCAGTGTTTTTCTCTTTCTCTCTCTCTCCCCTTTCCCCTCTTCCTCTCTCTCTCTAAAAATCAATATAAATTTTTTTTTAAAAAGAACTTTTTCCTCCTCTACATTAGGACAAAAATGACATAATATACAATACAGTGACTTGTAGTAAAGGGGAGTTCTCAATGAGTTAGTTAATAAATGCATTACGGTTTCCTGTACATTCGTCTTGTCGTCTCCACTGAACTGTAAGATCCTCGGAGGCAGAGTGGCTCTTTTGTGGTCCACAGAACGCAGCTCTGCCCCGAACAGGGAACAGGTTCCTGTCAGGCCTATCACTGCGCTCCCATCCTCCAAGTTTCCCACCGACTTGAATTTTAACGAAAGCTACTCGTGAGGTGATAGTGACTCACCGAACTCTCACAGTTGCAACATAAGCCACACGAATTGAGTAAAGTTTCATCTTAAAAGCAACAACAACAACAATAAAAACCTTAGCTATTTAATGAGGCTATTTCAAAACCACTCTTCATGTACTAGAATAGTTCGACACTGATGAAGATAAAGTTAAACAGTGATTAAGCAGAGCAAACTGCGGATGAGTTTGGGGGCAAAGAGGATAAGATCATGCCTAATTTATGACCAGAAGTGTGAGGACTTCACAAAGAGCTATTGGAAGATAATTACTGCAAGGCTGTTAATTAAAGTGCCGTGTGTAGTCCCATCTTAAGATGTCTTTAAAGAATCTTTAAAGACTAATAGCTTGTTAGGCTGAGTGAGGTTCTGCTCTTTGGCCTGCCCTTTCACTATTCAAACAGGAGCGGGACTTGACACTCTGAAGAAAAGCCAAGACATTTCACACGTTGTGAAATTCAGTGGGGCCTAAGCAGCTGTAAAGGCCTCGGTGCGGGGTGGGGTGGGGGGGCGGAATGGGGGACATCTGGAATGGTGTCAACAATAAAAACAAAACACCTCAGTGCACACAGAAAATTAGTGAAGAACAGAGGCAGCAAAGCTGCAATGGCCCACAGCCCAAATCCGGCTGTCTTTGTTGGTCCTGCAGCTAAGAAAAGTTTTAATGTCTTTATAGTTGAGAACAATTCAAACAAAGAATAAATTTTTATGACATGAAAATTATATGAAATTCCAGTTTCAGCAGTCTTAAATAAACTCACATTGAGACACAGCCACACCCATCATTTGCACCCTGTCCACAGCTCCCAGGAACTGCTGCGGCAGAGATGAGTATGTGTTTGCAGCAGATACCACATGGCCAGCAAAGCCGAAAATATTCACTGTCTGGTCCTTTATAGAAAAAGTTTGCCAATCACTGGTATAAGTTATAGTAGAACTGTAAACTGAGCTCAATAAATAATTTTAAATAAAATATATTAATATTTTCTATTGAATTTTATTGAATCAGAAAGGATTCTGCTGACCTGGCTGGTGTGGCTCAGTGTATTGAGTGTGAGCCTGCAAACCAAAGGGTCACTAGTTTGATTCCCAGTCAGGGCACATGCCTGGTTGTGGACCAGGTCCCCAGTGGAGAGCACACGAAAGGCAACTACTCATTAATGTTTCTCTCCATCTCTTTCTCCCTCCATTCCCTTCTCTCTAAAAATAAATAAATAAAAATCTTTTTTTTTTAAAGATTCTGCTTTTTTTCTGCATGGATGCCAAGGGAGGGAAGCACCTGTGACCCATCGCTGAGAAATTTGAGGTGCAACAGCACCTATGAGTTTGAAGAGATATGAAGGCGGTTGTGACAAATGTTTTCCCAAACCTTGTCATAGCTGGACGGCTGTGAAAAAAACCACTAGGAGCAGGACCACGGGCAGTGAGGATCGGTGGTTGCAGATGGATGTTCAAGTCCTTAACCGAGGTGTTAAAAAATTCCTCGTTACCTCACGTGTGGTATGCAACATTTTAGAAGGAAAAATGAAGAATTGATCCAGAAGATAGGAACAGAAGCAAATGATAAAAATTATATTTTATTTGACATCAATCACCTCACAATAAATTATGTGGGAAAAAAAGGATTCCATAGAACACATTTTTATGCTATTTGATGTCTGAGGGCAAATCCCCACTTTCCTTACTCTCACACTGTGTTTGCTTCACTCTGACACCAGATGTGCAGATTTTCCCAACACTGACTGACCGGCTGCTCTAAAACCCGACTCAGCTCTGACACTGTCTGCCCGCAGTCGGCGTCAGATCCTGCGAGAACGCCCCCCAACTGCAGATGCCTATCGCTAAGTCAGCTCATCATTCTGATCAAGCAGTCAGAAGGGTCTCATAAGCCCCTCCTTGGGTTTGATAATTTGTTAGAACGGCTCGCTGAACTTAGAAAAGCACTTATGATTACTGGTTTATTACAAAGGATATCATAAAGGATATCATAAAGGATACCGATGAACTGCCCAGATAAAGAGATGCAAAGGGCAGGGCATGAGGAGCTCCCTTGGCATCCCCAGACATGCCACCATCCCAGCTCTTCCAAGTGCTCAGCAACCCAGAAGGTCTTCAAACCTCTCACTCTTTGGATTTTTATGAAGGCTTCATCATGATGATCAATAATCAATTATTAACTCAATCTCCAGCCCCTCTGTCCTTCCTCGAGGATAGGAAGTGGAGCTGAACATTCCAGGCTTCTACTCATGGCTTGGTATTTCTGGGAACCAGCTCCCACCCTGAAGCTGTCCGGGAGCCCACCAAGAGCAGCCTCATTAGAATATAAGACTCTCCTATCACCCAGGAAATTCCACAAGATTTAGGAGCTGTGTCAGGAACCAGGATCAAAGACCAGATATTAGAACAAAAGATGCTCCTAGTACTCTTACCACTTATGAAACTACAAGGGTTTTAGAAGCTCTGTGCCAGGAACCAGGAGCAGAGACCAACATGTGGGTTTTTCATTATTTCACACTTGACTGTTTACAAGTTTATGTCGTTGACCTGCATGCAGGCTGCAGTGTCGTACATATGTCATGCACAGTCACACCGCCAGCACATAGATCAGAATGTGTCAGAGTAATCCCTAATGATAAGGTAAGTAAAAATGCCTTCCTGAACAGCCATAAAATGTAACTTTTAAGAATATAATATTTCCCATCAGTAGATGAGTGGATCAAAAACCGTGGTACATTTACACAATGGAATTCTACGCAGCAGAGAGAAAGAAGGAGCTCCTCCCTTTTGGGACAGCATGGATGGAACTAGAGAGCATTATGCTAAGTGGAATAAGCCAGGCGGTGAGGGACAAATACCATATGACCTCACTTATAAGAGGAATCTAATGAACAAAATAAACTAACAAGCAAAACAGACCCAGAGACATGGAAACGGAACGGACTGACAGCAGCCAGAGGGGAGCGGGGAGGTTGATAATGGTGGAAAGAAGGGGAAGGGACTAGTCAAAGCACATGTGTGAGTGACTCAAGGGCACAGACAATGGTGTGGGGACTGACTGTGGGAGTGGGGGTGGGGACTCGGTGGAAGAAGGGCAAAGGGAGAAAAATTAGGACAATTGTAATAGAATAACAACAACAACAAAAATCTAGTAATTAAAATGCTCTTTCTGGTAGAAAAAGTAGAGGTTACCAGGGCCTAGGGAGAGGGGAAAAAGGGAGAATTATATATTGTTTAATGGATACAGGGGTTTTGTTGAGGATGATGAAAAATGTTTAGATATAGATAGCAGTGATGGTTATCCAACATTGTGGATATATTTAACGCCACTGAATTGTACACTGTTGGATAGTTAAAATTAAAAAATATTGTGTTTTGTGTTTTTTACCACAATAAACCCTATACACACATATCCCCAGAGAAGCTCTTTCTAGGTTATTTCCAAAGGTTAGTTATTTTCTGCAAGGATATTACCTGAACCCTGTTCTTTGTGTCTAGCACAGAATGGAGAAAAGATATTTGATCTCTTCAAGCTCATTTTTTATGGTTATTTTATTCTATCTTGAGCTAGTAACCAATTACTCTTCAATTCTCAAACTCAAACTTCACAACCATAAACCACAAAACAAATCAGTGCCAGGACAAACAAATAAACAGCCCACACGATGAATAAATAAGCCAGGGACTTGGGGAAATGAGTTAGTGTGAGAGGAGTGTGAGTATCTCCCTTCCTACCAGAGCCAAGGACTTCCTTTCCACCGCTGTTCACTAGAAAGAGGTTCCTTCAGCTTTGGGGCCTGAGAACTGGTAATGTGACTTCTAGCAATATCGTCATTAATTAAAATCTCACCAAAACACGACTGGATGCCCAATGGGTTAAATTAAGTACACATGTATGGAGAGTGTATATTTTGAACACATTTTGTCAAAGATAAACAAAGCCAGGCACTAATTAAAGTGCTAAGGACAGATTTTAACCAGTAGTTTATCACTGTCAGAGGGGAGAGTCCAGTGTGAACTGAACTCAGCTTTGATTTGTACCGAGGAGGACTGGGCACTTAAAGGGGAGACTAAAGAAATGATGGGGGAGATGTGAGGGCTCAGTAGAGTCAGGGAAGTGACAAATTACAAAAACATGGGTCGGGGGAGCCAGTTGGCCTCTGTGAAAACCACGTGAATGTGTTAACTGGCCTCCGGAAGGGAGGCTCCTACCCTGTCACACTCTCCACCCTCAGGACCTAATCACCTCCCAAAGGCCCTGATGCGGACTTTGTCCCGCAGGGTCTGTGTGTTGTGGATGTTTATGATATGGCTGTGATGAATGACAAACAAATTCACACAGACTACAGAAGTCCGGTGGAGAAAAAGGGATGGGATGGCCACTCTCTAAGTGAGTGAGAGGGCCCTGACCCCTGCCTGGACAGGCTTTTATTAATATTCTAGGTACATTACATCAAGGATGGCCCTCATTTACTATGCTCAGGTTTGCTTTAGGTGGTTACCATTTATAGATAACGAAGGAAAGAATGTTGCTAATTATTTCAAAGAAAAAGGATATTTGCAAATGTAAAAGGGAAAAGTGGTTGAACTGGTTACACTTCATCCTTGGAAGGTTTGGTGCAGATTGTAGTAAACATTTGCTGCCTCTGTTCTGGATGAGGGAGTTTTTAGCAAGAGCAAGTCTCAAAGCAGCCTAGGTACAATGCAGGCCTGATTCCCCATGCGAGAACCGATCCGTGGGTCTGGCTTCCTGTGTGCCGGACACACACCTGCCTGTTTTCAGACAGAGCTGGGCTACATTTGGCCCTCCAAGCAGATAGGTTCCCTACAGGCCCCACCTCCAAATACCATCACACTGGGGACTAGGTTCCACCACATGACCTTTAGAGGATCACACTCAGTCCACAGTCGTTGTCACAACTTAAGGCTTTCCCTTCCATCCATTTATCTGTCTACAAGATGAAATAAGTATGAATCTTATTACAGCATACTGAAAGTCATCATTATTGCTCTCCACAGCCACACCTTACATCTGCCTCCTTGTAACACAGGCCACACCATTCCTCTGCTCAAAATCCTTCTCTGGCTGTCTGCCGCATTTGGGGTAAAAATCAGTTTTTATATTAGCCATCAAAACCTACATGCCTTCTTTGCTCTCCTCTCCATTCCAGCCACACTGGTCCCCTTGCTATTTCTCAAACACTCCAAGTACATGCCCCCCTTAGGGCTCCCACTCTCTGTTATCTGTAATGTTCTTGCTTTTCCCCACATGGCCGGCTCCTTTAGATGTCTATTTACAGTCATTTTATCAGAGAAGCTTTCAGAATACCCTGTATAACACACTCTACCTCAGTGGTTCTCCAAGTGTGGTTCCCGGACCATAGCATCCGCATCACCTGGGAACTTGTTAGAAAGACAGATTCTCAACCCTTCCTTTCAGGGAATACACCGAAAATTCAAAAAGACATAAAACCCACCTCTCACCATCTGGTTAGCGATCCTTTCACACTGGTGTTTATTTAGAATGGTACCATTATGAGACTTTGTCAGAAAGTAAGGTGAAAAAATCTCAAAAAGAAAAACTAGGGAAAAAACACTGAATCTGAGGGTTCATCTGGTAAAACCCCCTCTTTTTTCATGTGAGGGGAAAGGGATGCAGAAAAACTGTGAGACCTGCACCCAGCCAGTCAGGGCCCCAGAATCTAAGTCCCCAGAGGATGTTCTTTCCCCTGATGCTCTCTCGCGGCGGTGCTCCTGGCACCCAGTGAGTCTGTCTTCCAGCAATTTCTCTAGACTCTCCATTCATTGGTTTACATCCTGGCCATGCCGCATTATTAGTATGTATATTTATAACCACTGGAAAGGAAAACAACAACTATCATTAGCCAAACTGGCATCAATACAAATTCTGTTAACTGCTTTATTCTATAACCAGTATGAATTCTTATTTCAAAAGGGAAGTAACTTACATTCCTATTCTCATATGATAAAAGTTTATCACTACATGCTTATATAACACCTAGGCACTGTTAAAATAGTGTCTACTTCTAGACATTTTACATTACAAAAAGTAATACATATTCTTTCCCCTCAAAGTCAAACATTACAGATAGGTATAAAGTACAAAATGAAAATACCCCTCCTTTACCTCCACCCTTTTGGAGAACACAGTTCTTAGATGGCCCTCCAAATTTCCTGTCCCCTTGGTATATGTGCCAACATAATCCCCAGGACAGTGAATATGAGGGACTGGAATATTTGGGTTATGTCATACCGTACAATTGACCTTAACATAAAAGATTATCCGAGTGGGCTTGACCTAACCACATGAGTCATCTAAAATCAGAGAGTTTTTCCCGGATGGTGACAGAAGAGGAAGTGAGAGATGTGAAGTGTAAGGATTGGGCACACTTGGAAATGGAAGGGACTACAAGGCAGAGTACGGTCAGCCTCCGGGAGCTCAGAGCAAGCAGCCCCTGACTGACAGGCAGCAAGGAAGTGGGGCTTTGGTTTCATAACTATTCCTACAGAAGGAATAGGATTTTGCCAGTAATAATTCTGGTCACCAATTCCGATGGGGGTGAGGGGCGGGCGTCCCCACACCACCAAGCAATTCTGAGACAGCTGCTGTGTGTCCGACAATGCCACTCAGCGCTGACACTGTCTACCCGGAGACAGAGTCAGATCCCACAGGTTAGGTGAGGGCTCAGTCCTTCAAGGCTGCTTGTTGTGCCTCTCTCCCTCACTTCAGACACCAGTTGCCCAGTCCAGGTTGTCACCTCTGCTTCTGACCCATCAGTTATAGACAGAAGGCTCCAAGGACCTCCTCCTTGGGTTTGTTTAGTTTTGTCCAATTTACTAAGGCGTCTCACAGAACTCAGGGAAACATTTTACTTGCTAGATAAACGGCTTATGGTAAAAGGATATATATAACTCAGGACCAGCCCGATGGAAGAGATGCATAGGGCAAGGTATGGGAAAAGTTTGAGGAGGAGTTTCTATGCTTTCCCCAGATGCACCAATCTCCCTAAAGAATGTTCACCAACCTGGAAGATTTTGGGGGGATTTTATGGGAGGCTTTATAGATAGGCATGATTGGTTAATCATTGACCATTGACAATTGGTGCAACCTCCAGCCCCTACCCCTCCTCTATTCCATGGTTGGTTCTCCCGGCAAACAGGCCCCCCTGCTCACCTAGGTGTAGGTCCATAAGTCACCTCAAAAAGTCACCTCATTTACATAATAGAAGGCACCTTTATTGATCTCATTACTTAGGAAAGTCCAAGAGTCTTAGGAGCTCTGTGTCAGAAATGGGGAGGAATATCAGATGTGCATTTCTTATTATAAATCACAGCATCACAGCAACCCAAATGAGCTTGCAGTGGCCTCATCCCCATAGCCCTCCAATGAGCACACAGCCTGACTGACACCCTGATTTCAGCCTCTGATTAGGGGGCCCAGACTTCTAATTTACATAATAGTGTTAGGGTTGTTGTTTTTTTCATTGATTTTGAGAGAAAGAGACAGAGGAAAGGAGAGAGAGAAAAACATCGACTTGTTGTTCCACTTATTTATGTGTTCACTGGTTGATTCTTGTTGTGTGCCCCCACCAGGGATCAAACCCACATCAGTACAATGCCCTAACCCACGGAGCCACCCAGCCAGGGCATCAGTGTTGGTTTTCAGTCTCTAAGTTTGTGGCGGTTTGTAACACAGCAACAGAAAACTAATAAAACCCCCAAACCCACCTCTGGGTCATCACTTTACACACTTTGGGGTTATTTAGGGATTTCCAGTTCCAGATATTTTAATTTATGTACAAGTATATATTTAAGTAAGATCATTGCTGTTATTTGTACCTTGTTTCATTTTTAATATGTTGCCAGCATCTTTCCCTGTAGTCCTTGTGTATGTTTTATAAAACAAATCCTAGAAGATTTGTCAAAGTGTACGCTACTTAGCTTTGGAAGAGACTGTTAAACTCCCTTTAAAAAAGCCAACATGGATTCCCAGTCCCACCAACAGTACAGGAGCCCCTCCTCCCCCACACTCTCTCCCTGACTGGGCACCCATCCTCACTCTTTAATGAGGCCCTGTCCGTTTGTGTGTGCTCATAGCCCATACATTTGGAGTCTAGTAAAAACTTACCACTATGGCCTGCTTTTGTTTAGTAAGCAGTATGGAAAGTCTAGGGATGTAACTTAATGCTGACCTTTATACATACACGCACACAAACTAGGGTAAAATTACTGAAATTTGGGATGCCTGTTGATGAAGCATATGTTGTTTCGAGATATAAATACATATTTTGGAAGAATCTCAAACTTTTCCTGAGTTTTGGTAGAATATCTTTTAAAATCTATTTATATTCACTTTTTAAACCTCAGAAACCCAAAATATCATATTTTTAAAAAAATCTCTACTATTTCTTATTTGAATTACTTACTTTTTAAAGTCCAAAACATATGGTCAGCCAAAACTTGTAAGCAACCGAGATGTCCTTCGGCCAGCTTGCTGTCAACATGTGCGTGCCAGCATCTGTGTGGACACAAGCCTTCCACTCTCCAAGGACTTCCTATTCTCCATTCCTGAGAGGTAACGAGATTGCACAGCCAGTCATCAAATAGGATTGAACTGCCAGTCAGGTGTCACTCCAAGAAGTGAGCAATATGTGAACTGTTCAGTTACGTTTTAAACACGCCCGTCCCTCTGTGGAAATGAACGATGGTTCTCTCTGGGGGAAGGCCCTTGGGGACTCGACGTGTGCGCAGGGAGGCCTGAGCCCAGGTCTGCTGCCCGAAGAGGGAAAGTGCTTCCTCCACCACTCCTGTGTCTGCTGGAGTGTCCCTCAGCGTTTGCCCTGAATTTAGAATTTGACTGGTTTTTCAGGTCTTAAATTCATTCCACAAGCATCTGTTAGTACAGGTGTGTCCTAATCAGTGCTGCAGATTGTAAAGACTGACTCGGGGTTTTCCATGACAGAGCCTCAAACTGCGTATCCAGCTTTGTTTATTCTAGAACAGGGCTTCTCAGCCTCAGCACTGTTAACCTACTGAGCCAGAATTATGCGTAACTCTTTGTGGTGCCGGGCTGTCCTGACCGCTGTAGGGCATTACTCAGCATCCCTAGCCTCTGCCCACTTACTCATCGCCCACAGCGTCCCCTAGTCATGATGATAAAAAATGTCTCCAGAGATTAGCCACTGTCCCCTGGGAGAGGCGTATGAAATCACCCCTGGTTGAGAACCATTATTCTAGAAACACACAGATTACTTATTTTTCATTAAACAAACCATGAACTTACATGTCTTTTTTAAAAAACATAGTTTATTGTTTATGCTATTACAATTGTCCCCATTTTCCTCCCTCCCCCCCTCCACCCAGTGAACTTGCACGTCTTAAATCACTGTTCTCTCAGCCTTGTGTGATGGTACAAATCCTTTACATCTTTCAAGACCCATGTTCTCTGTGCGGATTGCCCAGGCACAGGGAATCCCGTGGTGAACCACATGTGCCTGCTTTCTCCAGCCCTGTGTGGCTGTGGAGAGGGAGGGGTTATTAAATAGCCACGGTAATCATGTATAAGTACAAACTAAAACAAGTACCCTGAAGGAAGACAATATAGAAAGTTGGTTCAATAAAAATTTATGGAAAGGAAGTCATCGTAGCTTTGGGGTGAGGGAGCAGTAGAATGTGTGAGGAGAGGCTCAGGGCATGCTCCCCTGAGACGGTGACCGAGGTGAGATCTGAAGAGCCAGTCAGCTCTGACTGGAAGTGAGGGGCTCACCCAGGCCCTAGTTAGTGGTAGTGAGGAAGATCCCCAGACATTGTCACTCTGAAGGAATTTATAATCTAAGGGAGAGAGGGTCATATTGAGTACTTTCCCTGTGGTAAATGACATGCAAGACATTGCAAAATGGGATGGAGAAGTGCAGAAGACGGCACTCAGCCCGGCCTGGGGAGTTCAGGGGAGACCTCAGAGACTGTCACTCTCACTCTCACTTCACAGATGCGGAAACTGATCCACATGCACGTTGCCCAAGGTCACAGAGCTCATGAGGAACAGAGACCTGAGTCAACCCCAACACCATGTTTTTTCTGTTCCTCCCCAGCTTCCTTCCTGCAGCTCGTTTCTCCTGCTTAGCATTGATTTCATCCTACTGGGTATTATATGGCAACACGTCCCATAATTCTAGGACAGTATACGTAATTTTGCTTAAATACTATTCCATTATGATTTCGTGGGTCAAAAGTGATTTGGAAAATTATCATAGTATTTTTTAACTACATTATCTGTCTGATTAGAAAGATTGTCAGGTCCTTTTCAAAAACCACTGAGCAATGATGCTTAAAAAGTGATTATCAGTTTTCTTCTTTATAAGTGAGATAATAATAGTATCAACTCTTAGGATAACCGTAAGGACTAAATTAATTTCTGTGCATAAACCATTTAGAACAGTGCTGGTACAGGTCTGAGCTCAGCACAGGCTATCATTACTGGGTGAGAGGCTGATTGATGGGAGGGTGGGGGAACGGATGAAGAGAAAGGACCTATGTTTGTTCTCAATGAGCTCCCTCAGCCCGCACCCCTCCTACTTGTTTCTAAGCCAATCTCAGTTACTAGTGTGATTAACTCTCTATTCAGGTCACAGGAAAATGTCATTCTCTATTTGCTATGCAGACATGAGGGCAACAATGTCTAGGATGTTCCCTGCTGCCACCACGGCTGGGGTATAACTCTCACTCCTAGTCAAACCTAAAAAAAAAAAATCAAACAAGAACACATAGTGCAAGTCCGGACTAGACAAGGAGACAGACCAGAGCCTATTAGAAGGCTAATGGAAAAACACAGGAAGTTTAGAATAATTTTTAATATTAAAGGAAGGCTTTTACGGTTGCTTCTCAAACTGAAGACAGCATACATATGTCAGTGGAAGAAATTTACTTGAGGTAAAGCAAATTGCATTTCCAGGTTCTCTCTCCATTCATTCAATTATTCATTCAACAAATGGTTATTGACCATCGACTATGTGCCAGACACCAGATTCCATGGTTTAAAAAGAAAAGAAAAGAAAGTCTGACAAGGTTTCTACTGTCATGGAGTTTCCTTTTTTTTTTTAAAGATTTTATTTAACCCTAATTAGTGTGCCTCAGTTGCTTGGATGTCGTCCTACAAATCAATAGGTCGCTGGTTCAAATTTGTCATCGCCACCTCCACTAAAATTGGTATCAATGATGTGAAAATCCCCAAGCATCTCACTGATGCTTACTTCAAGCAGCAGCAGCTGCGCAAGCCCAGATACCAGGAGGGGGAGACCTTCAGGAGAAGGAGAACTACGAGACTGCACAGCAACACCACGTTCATCAGAAAGCCATGGGCTTGCAAATTCTGCCCAAAAACAAAGCTGTTCCTCAGCTCCAGGACTACCTCTGCTCTGTGTTTGCTCACAAACGGGCTTTATCCTCACAAAATGAAGTTCTAAATTTCTTTTGAAAAACCTAATTAAATAACTGATCTGTTAAAAAAGAAATGGTGTTGGTTCAATCCCCAGTCAGGGTACATGCCTGGGTTGCGGGGTCGTCCCCATTGGGGCGCCAAGGAGAAGAAACCGCTGGATGTTTCTCTCTCGCATCTATGTTTTACACACCAATCCATTGCCTCTCGCTTGAGCCCCAACCAGGGGCGGACCCGCCGGATGGAACCCAGGCCTGAGCCCTGACCCAGATGACATCCAAACCCACTGAAACATGCTGGTCAGAACATCATGGAGTTTACAGTCAGAAGAGGAGACAAAGCTGAAACAATAGCCAAGTGAATAAAAGAATTCCATGTGTGATAAGTGGTAAGAAGGAAACAAAGAAGGGTCTTCATGGAAAATAACAGGGAGGCTTTTTAGACAGATTGCTCTGAGAATGCAGCAGATGGAACGACACCTGGGAGGGCGTGGAGCCAACCATGCCTGAGTCCTGTGCTTCACTGGTCTTACCAACTCCTCTGTCCATTTGTGCTGTGAAAAAAGTTACCCTGAACTGATTGCTTCACTCTATGATAGTCAATGAAGACCAGATGCATTGTTCCCAGCTTTCATAGAATCCTGCCTTCCAATTAGGCATTCCAGTTAGGACTCTGAAGGCTCCCACTTTCCATTCCATAGCTGCAGATCTTTTTTATGCTCCCACATGCCTGTCGCAGAATGGACATGCCCACATCTAAAGAGGGTTTCTGTAGACCATTTTTGCTTCAGGTTAAGAATCTAGTAATAGATTCCTTCTGCTGTCTGGCTCTCATTTGCTCATTGACTGTTAAAGTTCAGTGTCAGAATAAAATGTTTTCAAAAATAGAAAGACTTTGGCCCTGGATGATGTAGCTCAGTGTAAACCAAAGGGTCGCTGGTTCGATTCCCAGTCAGGGCAAATGCCTGGTTGTGGGCCAGGTCCCCACTAGGGGCTGCACTAGAGGCAACCACATATTGATGTTTCTCTCCCCCTCTACCTCCCTCCCTTGCCCTCTCTAAAAGTATATAAATAAAATCTAAAAATAAATAAATAAATAATAAATAAAAGAACATTCCAGAAAAAGCAAAACAAAAAAATAAAAAGACTTTAATAGACATCAGCTTAATTTTGTAGACACTTATTCAGAAGATTGTTATATAGTGAGGTATCTTATGCTTCCTTTGGGTTGTTGTAGTTTTTTCACTGTACTTTCTTTTAATAATATACAGTGTTAATTATGAATTTGTTTAAAGTACAACAGAATATAAAATTTCAAAGCCTTTTCTCATCAGTTGTTATATGTTTGTAAGAAGATATGTGAACTCACTCATCATCAGTAATGTTGATGATAATGGCGATGACAACATTTATTGAGTTTTTACTGTGTGCCAGGCTCTGTGCTAAGCATCTCACATTGCGATTTTTGATTTTAGTCCATGAAGTATTACAATCCTGTTACAGACGAAGGAACTGAATCTCAGTAAATAAACTTAAGAAACTTGTCTAAAGACACAGTAAATGTCAGAGCCAAGAGTAATTCAGGGATATTTGATTCCAAAACCCTGATTTCAATTATTCTATATAATAAAAGTATGTTATTAAGTAGGATAATATTACTAAATAGTATAATGCTTACATTAAGTATTGATGTGACTGTTCAGAAAGAAACAATGGAAGTAAAATAATATATGAAGAAATCTATCCAGAAAGTGTCCAGCTATGTACTAGAAAAAATAGAGACATTTATTGAAGAAGATACAAGAAACATTGTACATAGGACAATGATTCCTCAGTTCCCTTCAAAGTAGACACCTTGAGACCTCACATGGTTCTCCTAATCACAATCAGTTGCCCTGTTGTATTTTCCTGAATCTTATCAATGATCTGAAATCTCTCCCCTTTCAAAAGTGATTTTAGTTTGGGGGAAAGCCAGAAGCCACAGGACACTGAATTTGGGCTGTAGGGGGGCTGAGTCACCAGGGTAATTTGATGTTTTGCCAAAAAACTGCACAACATGTGATACATGAGCAGGCACATTGTTGTGATGAAGCTGTCAATCACTAGTTGCCCATAGCTACAGCCTTCTGAATCATCTGAACAGTTTCTGTGGAGGATTGTTCAAGCTTAACATGAAATCTGATACAGATTCACTTCTCTACTCACCCAGTCATTTTGAACATGATCGCCACACAGTACACATGCTCACTCAACAGTATCTACCACCCCCACTGACCAGTACAGTGAAGTCATCATTGTTCACACATGGGCATTCCAGTCCACTTTCCTTGGCTGCTAGGTTTACCATATTTTGCCATGTATAAGGTGCACTTTTTTTCCCAAATTTTTGAGGGAAAAATAAGGAGGTGCATTATACATGGGTATAATGAATACATGCCATGGGTAAAATAATTTCATGCATAATATGCACAAAACATGGGTGTGCATTATACACACAAAATACAGTACATTGATGTCATGCAAACAGTTCTATTTATATTAACAACTGTTAGACTTTTTCCAGACAGACCTCATATGTTAAGTAATTATTATAAGAAAATAACAATTTCAAAAACAGTAACTGCAAAGTTCATTATAATCATTTAATTATTTTTAACTACTACAATCTTGGACAGAGTATACTTGTTTTCTATCTTATAGGTATAGTGATAAAGACAGGTAAGGTTTAAAAGCCATTTTCAGTGTGGCAAAATAAATTATACCTATCTCACATAATAATGTATCAGTGTCTGTATATTTAAAACATGCCTCTTGTAGACAACATATAATTGAATCTTGCTTCAAAAAAAATCCATCCTGACAAACTCTGCTTTTTAATTAGAATGTTTAGTTCAATAACATTTATTGTAACTACTGAAACAGTTGGATTTTGCTCGACTATTTTACTTTTTCTCTTTGTCCTTTCTGCTTTTTTTCACTTTTTCTTTTGGATTATTTAGAGTTTCTTTTAGAATTCTATTCTATCTACTGGCTTTTTAGCTATATGAGGGGGGACCCCCCCAAAAAAATGCAGTTGTCTTCTAGATGAGGGGCCCCTTGTAATATAGGCTTCCCCCACTAGGTGAGTGTTCTAGAAACCCATTTGTGTCAGTGTACCAGCTGGCACTGTTGTGAGAGGCTGTGTTCTACTTCAGTGAATTTTTTTGAAGACTCTTTCAAAGTATTTGCCCATTTCATGATGGGTGATTGAGACTGCGCTGAGTGTTCAGCAGTTTTTGACTAAAAATGCCATGACCCCTGTGCCTCACCCTCCCTATTCACCCCATCTCACTCCAAGACTTTTTTGTGTTTCCCCAGCGTGAAAAAAGTCCTCAAAGGGAAATGTTTGGCTGATGTGGAGGTGAAACAAAAAACGGCAGAAACACTAAAAGGCATCAAAATCAACAAGTTCAAAATCTGTTTTGCACAGTGGGAAAAAAGTCTCAATAGATGTATAGCATCAAATGGAGGTGCTGAAGTTGAAACATGTAAGAATAAATGCACAATTTTTTATAAATTAATTCCAGATTTTTTTGCATCCCCCTCATGTCTCTTTGGATATTTTTCTCTTTAGTTATTAATTAAACTTTATTTATTGATCTTTAGAGAGGAAGGGAGAGAGAGAGAGAGAGAGAAACACTGATTTGTTGTTCCACTTATTGACTCATTCCTTGGTTGATTCTTTGTGCTCTGTCCGGGGATCAAGCCCACAACACTGGCCTATGGGGATGATGCTCTACCAACTGAGCTGCCCCACCAGGGCCATTTTGCATTCTATTTTAGTGTTAGCTCTCAGAGATACACTATACAGCCATAAGTTTTCGCAATCTACTTCAGAGTTAACCTCGGCTTTTTCTACAATGTAGAACCTTGCAATTCTATAGGCCGCTCCTGTCTTCTAAGGCATAGTTGTTACACCTTCAATCCACACATAAGGCAGTGTTATAATTTTTGCTTTAAATGGTCTTACGTAGTCTAAGGAAATTAAGAGGAAAAGTAGTATTTTATATTTACCTAGGTATTTATCATTTCCATGTTGTTTCTCACTGAAGATTTGAGATTCAGTTTGGTATTATTTCTCTTCAGGCTCAAGAACATCCTGTAGCATTTCTTATAGCGCAAGTCTGCTACAACAAATTCTCACTTTCTTTTATCCAAAAATATATCTATTTTGCTTTCATTCTTTTGTTTTGCTCTATTTTTCCTAATTTCTTTCCGGTATGATTGCTATATGATAAACAGCATATATTTAATGTGTGCAATTTGAAAAGAACTCATAGACATAGATGTGTCTATGGTGATTGCTGGGGGGGGGGGCGGTGTGAGGTAGAGGAGGGTAAAGGGGGGGCAAATGGTGATGGAAGGAGGCTTGGCTTGGGGTGGTGAGCACACAGTACAATAGACAGATGATGTGTCATAGAACTGTACCCCTGAAACCCACATAATTTACTAACCAATGTCACCCCAATGCATTCAGTAAAAATTGAAACAGTGAAGGACAGTTTGGTGAGCGCTAATGCACGTGCACACCCATGAAACCGTTGCACCGCAGCCCAGACAATGAGCATGCTCACCACTCACCGAAGCCTCCTCGCGCCCCTTCGCAGCCCTCTCTTCTCTCTGCTCCCCAAGCCCTCTCTCCAGCCCCCGGCAAGCACCAATGCACTGTCGCTGCATATTAATTTACATTTTACAGAATTTTATATCAACGAAGAATTATCGTATGTATTCTTTTTTTGTATGGTTCCCTCAATCAGCACAATTGTTGTGAATGTCATTCATATTGCTGCATGTATCAGTAGTTTATTCCTCTTTATCGCCGAGCAGTGTTCTATTGTGCAGATACACTAGCACCTGTTTATCCAGTCACCTGCTGATGGACATTCGGGCTGTTCTTCGTTCTGGGTGATTACAAACAAAGCTGCTATGTACATTTGCCCCAAGTCTTTGTGTGGACATATGCTTTAATTTCTCTTGACTAAATTCATAGAAGTGATCATGTGGAAGACATACGTTTAACGTTTTAAGAAATCGCTAGCATTTTCCATCCTCCCTAGCCACGTGAGTTCCAATTGTTTGCCGAAAGCTGGTACTGTCTTTTAAATTTTAGCCATTTTAGTATGTGTATAGTGATATCTTATTGTGATTTTATCACCTTAATTCATGATGGATATTTTCACTAAAGAATTCTAGATTGTCAGGTTTATTTTTTTTTTCTCTCAGCATTTCAAGATGTTGTTCACATATCTCTTTGCTTCCAGGTTTCTGATGAGATGTCCACAGACATTTCAATTGTTCCTCCCCTACATGTGCTTCCTATTTTTCTCTGACCATTCTCAGTTTTTTTCTTGATCTTTGGTTTTAGCAGTTTGACTATGACGTACCTAAGAAAGGTCTTACTATCTTGCTTGGGTTTCACTGAGTGGATTATGCCTGTCCTTTACCAATTTGGGGAGTGTTCAACACTACTTCTCCATAATACACTAACTAAGGCAGACCAAAAAGAAACATTAAGCAGTTCTACCTACAGCTCTCACTCACCTTCTGCGACGGAAATGGTCTGTTGATGTCTGGCGGTGAGGACCAGCCTTCCACGAAAACACAGAAAAGCCCTTTTGGGGCCAGTAGTTGACAGTACAGAGACGCGGCGGTTCTTCATCTATTCACTTATTCATTAAACAGATACTTGCTGCGCTGGTGCTGCCTCAGGTGCTGAGGACAGACTAATGAACAAAACAGACAAAATAATAACAGTTAATTCTTCGAGAATGTAAGGAACACTTTAAAATATATATGAACTTATTTAATCCTTGTAACAGCTCTTTAAGTAATATTCCCATTTACAGATGAGCAAGCTGGGACTTAAAGAAGTTAACTAATATGTCTAAGGTCACATAGCTAGTGAGTATCAGAGATGGACTTTGAACTTAGCTAGTAGCTCTAGAATGTGCACTTTGAATCCCCACTACTCTACTCACCAAAGGCAAAAACGGAGGGCAGAGGATGGGCAGCCTTTATGGTTAGCCACGTGAGCACTAGGCAAATCACTCAGTCATTCTGACACTTTTCCTTATCTGTAAAATCAGTGGGACTCCCTAGATGAAAATTATACCCTCTTCCAGCTTGCGGAGTTTATTATTGTAGATCTTGACAGCAAAGGCTGGTACAGGTTAACTGGAATTAATGAAATCAACTATGGAAATAATATAGCACTACGTCAAAAAGGCCAGTACTAGTTATTCTGCAGTGGATCCACAGGCAGACAATACACAAATTCATGGAGGGGCTGTCAAGTTCTCATGCACATGATGGCTTTCAGATTCTCTTTTCATCTTGAGTAAGTGTGTTCTAAAAACAAGAAGATGCTCTAATAGCTTACCATAGTGATTCCCCACTAATTGAGACATGGTTTTTCCTGTGCAGTGATTTTTGTGTGACATGTTGTTTCCATATCAACCATATAAAATAGATGTTTTAAAAACTAAGTCTGCAAAATTCTTTTTGCAGCAAGAACAGCTTGCCAGTAGATATACTGGAAGCAGATGGTTCTAGAAAAACAAAGGAGATGACATAGCAACAATTCAAAAGATACCAAACTAAGGAATGGAGATTCAATCTTAGAAAGCACAAGGATATGACAGAACTTTAGCATTAGCAGTGACTGTTTATGCTGCATTTGATTTTTTTAAAAAACTCGTTTAAAAAATCTTGTTTTTAAAAACATTTCTAACTTCACAGCATTTAAAACACAACATCTTTGGGTGGGAGGGGATGTGCAGGGTGGAGGGGAATATGGGGGGGGAATGGGACAACTGTAATGGTATAATCAATAAAATATATTAAAAAAAAAAACACAACATCTTTACGATTCTGAAAATAGAACTTACAGGGAAATTAATAAGCAAATGCAAAATGCAGGAATGTTAAACTCAGAGATCAAAGCAAGGTCATTGTGGCATTTTCTTAGTAAAGAAACTTCATTCTATGACGAGATGCCAGTTAATGAGGACTCTGAAATAACAACAACAACAACAAAAAAGCAACAATAAAGATTTATTGAACGTCTGCCAGGGGCCAGGCACTACATTATGTAGTCCACATCGATTGTCTTACCCTCACCACATCCCTCTGGGGTAGACAGGATTTATCATTATCTGCACTTTATGGATATGACCACTGAGGCGTAGAGGTTAAATCGCTTGCCCAACACCCCATCACTAGCTGTGGTGGAGCCAACAGGGGTTTGAGTGGAGGCTTTTGGACTGCCCGACTGCCTCACTCTGAAAGCACTACACTACGTACACGGCGCGGGAACACAAACAGAAAAGAAAAATCAAAAACTGCCTACCAATTATTGTTCTGACTTGGTGCAAAAAACAAAACAAAACCAACAACAACAATGCTTGCACTTGAGATACTTTTCTCATATAATTTTCATAGTAGTCTTACAGGGCAGGTTTTGTCACCCCCTTTTTATGTAAGAAGGAGCTGAAGCTCAAAGAGGCTACGTAACTTGCCCAGAGCCACACAGCCAGAAGTGATGAATTCGGGACTTGAACTCAGGTCCGTCTGTCTCTGAAACCCCAATGTTCTTCACAGGTCTCAGACAGATATGTCTTGCTCTCTCTGTTCCTATCCAGGCAGGAGCAAACTCTGTCTCCCACCTTCTTTTCTAGGGCAATCACCCAAAACATTCATGCTCTATCCAAGGTTTCCATCCACTGGCTGACTCCGTTTCTGCCCAAGCAAGGTGAGACCCCCTCTACCCTGAGCAACTTTCCTTCTGCTATCCTCATATTCTCCGAACCGCCACCTCCAGTCTGGGCCCCACCTGGGTGCTCAAAAGCAGCCTAGACTTACCTAGTTCCAGCACGCACACTCCACTGCAATCATGCTTACTGTTAGTGTTCCTCTCCAGGGCTCTGCTGCACACACCATCCACGAGCGGTTGTTTTTGGGCTCCTCAATGTCCAGCTCAGTGCCTAGCACACAGTAGCTGCTCAGTGAATGTTGATGAATGGATAAATAAAGACTGCCCACTGAAGTCCTGGACAATTACCAACATATACTGAATGCCATAATTTGAAAGTCCTTGACACTTAAAGAATACACACACACACAGTGTCTCATGTGTTGGTGAATCTATAGTTCTACACTTAAATGAAATGGACCAAATACTGCTCATTACTAGAATACATAATGACAACTAGTAAATTTCTGCATATTTTAAACAGATTTTTCTTTTTTGGTTTTTGAAAAAGCTAATGATCACTTTCTAAGTATAATGAGCACCAACATGTGTAAAAATGCTTTGCGTCTTCATGTACATTTTCTCACTTCATCCTAATGGTCAGTTCTGTGAATAGGTACTATTAGATAGTTCACAGAGGACAACAAGCTCAAGGGTGATTTATTCAAGATCACACCGCTAATATATAAAATTGCTGGGCATAGACTTTAGCTCTTTGGTCCAGTGTTCCTTCCACTAAGTCACCTATGAAGACATAGAAATGCTGAAATGACCATTGTCTGTAAAACGTGGACTCACAGAAAATAGTGAGATAGTGAGAGGAGGTTTCCCTTCCTTCATAACAAATGCGAGGGCACCTCTCCTGGTAGGCACTGGCTTTGGAATCATGAGAGCGGTAGTACTAACACCTTCAGATTCCTTCAACTTCCTGGCATATTCTTCAGACTTTCTCTCACCCCCAAAGGCAGAGTAACATTTCGTGCCATAACCTCTGTACAAGCGTTTACTGTGTATATGTTCTACCTACTTCAAACCTCTCAAATAAAAGGATACCAATAATTTTATTTTCTGTGTCAAGTTAATGTCAGAAAGCAAGCCGAGAGCCGGTGTTGTCCAGAACGCTCATAGGAACGTGATTTCAGCTGGATAATTGAGTGCCTCCACATGGTTTCCCGTCATTGCGTATCAGAATCGTGCGGTAGGTGCTAAGGTGGAAGCAGCCCCGTCACAGATGCACTGAGAAACCAAAAACTAGTGACTGTCACTGTTCTGTCAGCAGTGGAGGAAGGACTGAATCCCTGATTTTCTGACGTCAATGCTACTGCTTAGACCTGTTAGAAAAAGTCAGGGACTAGCTCTCTAGCCAGGTTCCGGGGTTCTAAAGTTGCTCTGCTGAGCCCTAATGTACCCACAAGGGAAGATCTCCGAGAAGTGTTAGTGAAAAAAGCAAGGTGATAGATTGCATTCACCACTTTGTGCAATGAAAGGGGAGACTTTAAGAAAGAATGTATGTCTCCATTTGCTTATAATGCATAACGATTGGTTGCCTTATAGATTCTCCACCTGCAAAATGAGGGCGGTGGTGTTCCTTTAAATACTGCAAATGTTAGAACAATACCCGGCACCCTGAAGTACCATTTTACTTGGAATTCTCAAGCCAAATATTGCTTGACTTAGTCATATTCTAAAATACTCTTTTAAAAATAATTTTTAACTGGCACAGGCAAGGTGGAAACGTGGCAAACCACAGCAAAATGCAATTACCTAAAGCTGCTTTAAATTAGGCCCAACACAGTGATTAGCCAAAACTGAACGATGCTTTGAATCACAATTACAAAGATCAGAGAACTATTACTTTTCAGCCTTTTACTAAGTAAATTAATAATTAAAAATCTACTTTTAAAAGGGTCGTGTAGATGTTTCCTTTTTAACAGTTTTAAATAAATAGCGTGAGCAACTTTAAGAAAAATCTTAAGCAAAATTACGACCTTAGATTATGGCCCCAAAGCACATTTACAAGTCTCAACAATGTTACTGTTTTAACGTTTAAGTTAGCAAAAGACATACTGTATCTCCTGTAAAGTGGTGAGTGGAAATGAGCTAGGATTATGTTGAAAACATAAAGTCCGGGGAAAGAGCTTTAAAAATGTTCTTGCTTCATTCTTTTAGAGGCCTAGGCACCGTGACGAAAGCCGACCCCCACCCTGCGCCACGTGGGGTTTTCTGCCTCCTCCCAGGCACTTCCTTCCGCCGTCGTAGTTCCAAAGAAAGTGACTTCGAGTTGTGGGCGGGCCCGGGGACGGACCCGGACGACCTCGGTCCTCCGGGGACCGGAGCCAGAGCGCCTGAGCTGCCCGGCTCCCTGCCGCGGGTCCTGCCGCGTCCACAGGTGTCGGAGCGCGGGCGGAGCGCGGCCCACTCGGCCCGCCTGCGCCCGCCTCGCCACCCGGGCACCGCCGCGCACTGCCGGCTTCTCCGAGACCCGCGTTCCGCCCCGGCCCGGCCCGGCCCGGCCCGGATGGAGAGCACAAGTGTGAGTTCTGCCCCGAGTTTGGGCTGCTGGCCAGTGCCCGACGTTAACTCACCATATGGTTCGAGATGCCTGGCCCCCACCCCGCCCCAACACACAGTGAGTCTGGGCCATTATCGCGACATTAATAAGAGCACTCACTCAGTGGTGCCCAGCAGATTAACGAGGAAAATGCAACGAGAAAAAGGAATTTGCAAAAGGAGAGAAGCCAGAAAACAAACACAGAGAAGGCTTTTGTTGCTAGAAGAAGATAATGTATTCCAGGGAAACTTTTATGTGGCCTAGTTTCTTTTATGAAAACTATCAAAATTAAACTGAGGAGGCTTGAAAATTTTTAATGAAGAAACAGAAAAACCTAATTTTTAGAAGTTTATATCTATCTACAAAGAGTGGTAAAACAAGAAAGCCAAGACATTTGGATTGTGAGAAGTCACTGAAAGCCAGGACTAGAACTATATTCTACCATGAAATAGAAAGTAAGCACACGCTTAACTGCTTCCCAGTTTTATACATGTTTTCCAATTTGATTGTGGTTCCTCTCCAAAAGAAATATTTTTGTACATGCCGTAGAGCTTTGTTTAGCACTGGACACATAGTAGGTTCTCAAATCTTTGTCAAGAAACTTGAAGATGTTTCAGAGATGCTCTACACATGGAAGAACACATAATGATCTAGTAATTAGCTCATGTTTTAGAAAAGAGCTGCTTCTTTCTTCAGAGTATTTCTCAGAGTCTGCCCAGGTTGACGGCCAAAAAGGCTTCATCCAGTTTCGCCCTAGATTTATGCTAATATTCAGTTACAAAAAATAGGACGGCAGAAAACGAAGCCATTTATTTAAGTGGCATAGGCGATTTTTGAGAAGCAGTGATTTCACACTGGGTGAATAACTTTGCTGAGGCAGTCTCTAAGTGAGATCATGTGGAAAGGCTTTGAAAATTCTTTTTAGATTGTTCATGTTTGCAATCAAATGAGTGTACAACTGAAAAAATGTACACGAGGATGACACACACTTAGGGTCCCTTTAGTGTAATAAAACTCAAGTTCTAGAGTTGTGGGGGAGGGGTATAAGGGGGCTAAACGGTAATGGAAAAAAGTAGAATACAAATAAAAACCCCTAGAGTTAGAAGCAAACTGTAAGACTGAAGTGTATCCTCAACTGAAAAACTGGACGTGTGGGGTACCATGGTGTGATTACGCGAAACGGACTACGATAAAAGCAGATAGATGGCTTGGGCTGGAACCGGACAAGTGGCCAGTCCAGGAGCATATTCCTGGGGCTCACGGCCACGGAGTGACCATCCCCAATCCCCTAGGTCCACGGTCCGGGCTCCCAGGGCCTTGCACTCCTCTACGGCCGGGTGGGGCGCCGAATGGCTAAGGGGTGGGGAGGAGCCAGCCCCTTGTGGCTGCGCGCCCAGCAGGGGAAGCAGTTCTAGAGGTTTGTCCCGGACCTGCGAGAGGACAAAGGTGAAGAAGGAAGGTGTATTGCGGGATGATGGGATACCCCAATCTCGAGGTCATTTTTGCAGTTAAACTAGAAAGGGTACAGGAAAGATTCTGGGCATCCCAGCCCCACGATCTCCTCGCCGCCCCACCCCCCAGCTGCTGCTAAAAGTAATTCATTACAAAAGGAGGACTCGCTTTTGCCTCGGGGAATCCCAGGGACCGTCGGTAAACTCCCAGTAACCTAGAATTCAGGGATCGCTCGTCCCGCCCCCCACTCCTTGCTCTCGTCATCGGGGTCGAGAGGAGCATGCGCGAGGCGACGTGTGTTCTTCAGTGGGCTGACTGCACATCACCCACAGTCCCCGAACAGTGGGGGGAGGGGACGGCGATTGAACGGGTGCCTGGTGGAGGTGGCGCGGGGTAAGCTGGGAAAGTCGTGTCGTGTGCTGGCTCCGCCCATTTCCCCGAGGGTGGGGGAGAGCCGTATATAAGTGCCGTAGTCCTCCTGAACGTTCTTTTTCGCAACGGGTTTGCCGCCAGAACACAGGTGAGTACCGGGTGTGGTTTCCGAGGCCTGGCCTCCTGGAGCGGGCGGCGGCCCTCGCGTGCCTTCCCCTCCCGCCGTGCCACTGAGCCACTTTGCGCTGTTCTTGACCCCGAATTTCGGGTCGTAAGCGGGTGGGAGAGTTCGAGGCCTTGCGCTTTTTTTCAGGCGCCCTCTGAGCCTCGTGCTTAGGCTGAGGCCTGGCTTGCGCGCCGTGCCCGCCGCCGCGTGCGATTCCCCCCGCATCTTCTCGTCTGCCCTGTTACACTGAGGTCTCGGCCCATCCGAGTCTTCGGGAAGCAGCATCTACGTTTTTTTACCCCCGTCGAGATAGTCTTGCCGAGGTTGGTCGGGATCTCGGCAGCATGGGCTGTTTAGCGTTCGTCGGGTTGTCGTGATGTGGGGCGGCGGCGGGGCCCTCGGCCGGGCGAACAAGTCCGGACAGGTGGGGCGCCCGAGTCCGGAGAGTGGCCGGGAGGCTCCGGGGCTGGGCGCGCGCCGCCCTAGGCCTGTGGCCCCACCCCGGCGGCGAGGCCAGCCCGCCTGCTCGGCACCAGTTGCATGCGCGGAAAGATGGCCGCTCGCCGGCCCTGTGCAGGGAACTCAAAATGGAGGACGCGGCGGCCCGGGGCGGGCGGGTGAGTCACCCGCACAAAGGAAAAGAGCCTCTCTCCCGGCCTGCTGCTTCCTGTGACCCCGCGGTGTGCCGGGCGCCGTCCTGGCACTTGGATGACTGCTCGTGGCCTCGGGAGCGGAGTCTCGGGTTGGGGGAGGGGACTTAGGCGATGGAGTTTCCCCACACTTGGTGGGTGGAGACGAGAGTTGGGCCAGCTTGGCATTGGTTATAATTCTCCTTGGAATTTGCCCTTTGATTTGCATCGTAGCTTGTTCATAAGCCTGTGGGACCGTGGTTTTAAAGTTTTTTTCCCAATTTAGGTGTCGAGAAAACCACCACTAAATCAAAGCCAAAATGGGAAAGGAAAAGACTCACATCAACATCGTGGTTATTGGACACGTAGATTCCGGCAAGTCTACCACTACTGGCCATCTGATCTACAAATGTGGTGGGATCGACAAAAGAACCATCGAAAAATTTGAGAAGGAGGCTGCTGAGGTAGGTGCAGTGATGTAGATAATGTGCTTCCTGGTACACTTACTTTAATTAGGCGGTAATTTCCCAACAGTTTGAGTTTGTAGCCTGCCTGCATGTCATACTGGTTAACTTACAGTAAGGTGATGTTTTGTGTTGAATCCCTTTGCTCTGTAACTGTTCTGAGAAGGTAAAGCCACTAGGTTTAGCATTGAAATCCAGCATTTCTGCTAAATAGTGAGGGTAAGGAATTTCAAATTGGAATGAGCCTTAGTTACCAAGTAACTGTTCTAATCCTTACAGATGGGGAAGGGCTCCTTCAAGTATGCCTGGGTCTTGGATAAACTGAAAGCTGAACGTGAGCGTGGTATCACCATTGACATCTCCCTGTGGAAATTCGAAACCAGCAAGTATTATGTGACCATCATTGATGCCCCGGGACACAGAGACTTCATCAAGAACATGATTACAGGGACATCTCAGGTTTGTAGGATTAATCTTTGGGCCTGTCTTATACATTGTTCTGTTTTGAATAGTTTTCATTTAATAGGATATGGCCTTGTTGTCTTTTAAAGGCTGACTGTGCTGTCCTGATCGTTGCTGCTGGTGTTGGTGAGTTTGAAGCAGGTATCTCCAAGAATGGGCAGACCCGTGAGCATGCCCTTCTGGCTTACACCCTGGGTGTGAAACAGCTGATTGTTGGTGTTAACAAAATGGATTCCACTGAGCCACCCTACAGCCAGAAGAGATATGAGGAAATTGTTAAAGAAGT